>VZTF01007422.1:1469993-1581370 GCA_013397755.1 Cnemophilus loriae
GCAACCCCCGTCCGGCCCCGCGCGCGGGGGGAGGGAGGGCGGGCGGAGAGACCCCTGCGTGGGCGGTGGAGAGGCGGGGCGAGCCGGGAAGCGAAAGTGCCGGGAAGGGGAAGTTCGGAGCGCGGCACGGCCATGGCCACGGCCCTATCGGACCCCGATCCCAGCTCCAGCTCCAGCCCCAGNCCCAGACTTTTCCCCAGCTCCGTTCCCTCCTCTGGACCCGCTCCAGCCCCTCAGTGCCCTTCCTGACTCGAGCCCAGAACCGGACACAGCGCTCGAGGTGCCGCGCACAGGGCAAGCATCACTTCGCTGGTCCTGCTGGCCGCACTATCCCGATGCAAACCCCGTCCGGCCCCGCACGCGGAGGGAGGGAGGGCGGGCGGAGAGAACCCTGCGTGGGCGGTGGAGAGGCGGGGCGAGCCGGGAAGCGAAAGTGCCGGGAAGGGGAAGTTCGAAGCGCGGCACGGCCATGGCCACGGCCCTATCGGACCCCGATCCCAGCTCCAGCTCCAGCCCCAGCCCCAGCCCGCCGCTGGACCTGCACGCCGTGCCCATGGTAGCGCTGAACTACGGCGTCCGCCGCCGCCTCGGGCTCTACCTCAACCCACGGGCGGCCGCGGCCGCGGACTGGACGGAGCTGGCGGNNGGACTGGACGGCGCTGGCGGAGGCGCTGGGATGCAGCTTCCTGGAGATCCGGCGGCTGGAGGGGCTGCCCGACCCCACGGCCACGCTGCTGGACGAATGGCCGGGACGCTGCCCCGGCGGGGCCACTGTGGGGCAGCTCCTCGATGTGCTGCGCCGCTTGGGTCGCGACGATGTCCTGACGGACCTGGCCGGCAGCGTGGGTGAGGCGCTGGGAACGGGGAGAGCTGGGATAGCCCGGGGAATCCCGGCGCTGCTAGGGGAGCCTGCCCCCGGTGCTGCTTCCTTGGCGCCTGGGGAGGGAGGGGATGCTGTTCGTGTTGGTCTTCGCTGTTCGTGTTGGTCTTTCTGTTCATGTCGGTCTTCGCTGCTCTGTCCGTGGAGGTGAGGTTAAGAAAAAATCCCGCTCGAGAAGAAAAGCCCTTTCCAGATTATGGAGTGACATCCTCGGTGTTCTCGGGAGGGCCACAAAGATGCTCTGGAGGCTGGAGCACCTGTCCTATAGAGACAGGCTGAGAGAGCTGGGGGTGTTCAGCCTGGAGAAGGCTCTGGGGAAACCTTAGAGCCCCTTCCAGTGCCTAAAGGGGGTTTATAAAAAGAGGGAGAGGGACTTGTTGCATGGGCAGATAGTGATAGGATAAGGGGGAATGGTTTTAAAGTGGGAGAGAGGAGAGATTTAGATTAGATATTAGGAGATTAGATATTAGATTAGATATTAGGAAGAAATTCTTCCCTGTGAGGGTGGGGAGGCCCTGGCAGAGGTTGCCCAGAGCAACTATGACTGCCCCATGCCTGGAAGTGTTCAAAGCCAGGTTGGATGCGGCTTTGAGCAACCTAGCCTAGTGTAAGGTGTCCCTGCCCGTGGCAGGGAGTTGGAATGAGATGACCTGTAAGGTCCCTTCCAACCCAAACCATTCTGTGATTCACAGAAGTCTCACCTGGCTTCCAGGAGAGAAGTGTGCTGTGTTTCTGCTAACTATGAGCCCTGCAAAGTAACCTGGAGCCCTGTCTTATCCCAAACCTTCAATAAAAAAGTTTCTGTGTGTCGAAAGATGCTTTTGGCCAGGTCAGCCAGGAGACAGATTGCACTGATGCTGGACAGTGTGAAAATTATGATGTGTTGATATAGTGTGATAGGAAGATGTTTGCTGGGGGAGATGAGGGATGTCTGGATAATGTCAGGGAAAAAAATTCCATGGAAACGGAAAAAATTGCGACAGGTCAATGAGAAGAATGAAGGTCCTCATGCTGTTCTAATAACTTTTACTTTTTGGGCTCTTCATATTCTTTGTGATCAGGGAAATTAAGAGGGAACCCAGCTGTCATCAGAATGGAAATTTTTTTGCCAAAGGATTTCCAAAGCCAGAGAATTCCCTAAAGGCTTGTGCCGTATCATAGAGCTTACTGAGTTAGCGATGAGGAAGTAATAAATCTCACTTCCTGTTATTCATGGAGATAAAGGAAGATGTAGAAATCCACCTCTGTAGAGAGCCTGACCAAGAAGCGATGGAGGACTTCCCGTTGGTCCTGTGGTTCTTCCTGCTTAAGATCACAGTTTAAAGACCAGGTTTTGGGAAAGACAAAAGCATCAGTGGGCTTTGCGATCTGCTTATCAGAGGTTCCTAACAAATCTGGGGGAGCTGCCAGCAGTGCAAAAGATCTGAGGCTTCACAAAAACGTTGGGATCACCCAGGCTGGTTCTGGCCCTGAGCTCAGGACCTGTCCCACCGGAAGGGAGTGTGGTGGATGGGCTTTCTCAGACCTGAAATAGACTCCAGCAGAAGGAGTGGGAGGAGCCTGGGCTGCAGGAAAATCACAAGTTTTACCCAGAGCTGGGTCATGCTGATAAGAGGAGACAGGTAAATTCTTGGAAGAGAGGCCCACTAAGGGCTGTTCAACAAAAATACTGTCTGTGGCTCAGGAAATTCCTTAACTGTGAATAGTCCAAAAGGTAGATTATAAAAACAGATTGTAGATTATACCTAAAAGATATATTTTAGGGAAATATATATCTATTTTAGGGAAATATCTCTGTAAGCTTATTTTATTTGTATGTTCCCCCTAGACACCTGGTTTTGTGCAGTGCTTGAGACAGGATGAGGCTTGGGGCAGACAGACCTTCAGCCTGACCAGTGTGACTGTTCCTCTTTATTGTTTTTGGCTGAGGACTGCACTGAGGGCCTGTGACCTGTTGCTGGTGCTCAGAGCTCTTGCAGAAGTCAGAGATATTTACACTCGGAAAGGAAATGAACAGTTTTGTGCACTCTCATGCATGGTATTTCCTGATGACAGGGGCATCTTTGTGTACCACTGGAACTTCTTCATGGGATCCAGCTCAGAATCAGAAGACATCAGTATTGATGTCTGAGCAGCTCTGCCCTAGCTGTGATCCTCCTCAGCAGTTTGTTTTGCTGCGGAATCATCTTTAGGGCTGTGAAGCTTTTCGCTTTGATACATTTGTGTTCTTTCCTGCTGAAACTCAATGATTTTTGTTTCTTCCCTGACTTGTTACAAAAGTTCTACTTTCCTGCCTGACAGTTACTGCATCTGTTTACTGTGTGTTCTCATCATGCTACTCATTTTGCACTTTAGATTTCATGTTTCTAGGGTTTTTTTTCCAATTCCTGGGGAATTTGTCTAAATGCCAGAGGAGTGTAAAGCCTAGTTAGGTGCTTGGTGGAGGGGGACAACTTAGCTTGGAGGAGTTTCTTGCTACTTGGTTGTGTAGTTTAGCATCCTTTATGGTTCCAAAGTCATCCCTGATCCTTGTTCACTCTCATTAACCTGTACAATCAGGTGCTGTTTCCAGCTGGGGGCTGATCCATCCCAAATCAGAGGCAAGGAGAGAAGACTTGGAGCAAATATACTGAAAATGAACATTTCTGTATTGAGCACTGTGCAATGCTGTTAAATAATTGCCTCTTCTTGCTTATTCAGCAGTATTTTGGATTGTGAACCTGGCTCCCAAGGGAATCAAGTCACGCTTAAGGTGGTGGCTGTGTGCCAGTCCTTCTTCTGGGACTGCAGAACCCATTGGCAACTTCAAAGTGACTTTAATCGTGATTTCAAAGATACTGACTTAGCTGACACACCTCAAGCAACAGGCAGCTGGCAGAGAGGTGGGACCTGAGTTAGGGCTTTCCTCAGGAAAGATGTGAAATCTGAACCTTCTGGCTGGTAAAGAATGTGGCTGATTCTTCCCTCTGCAGGACTAGGGAGGAGAAAGGCAGATTGGGAATGCCTCAGCCTCAGGAAAAGCTTTGATCAGATCTGAGCCTTATTAGATTGGAGATAATCCAGTAACGAGATGCAAAGCCAAGATAGAACCAGGGGATGGGGGCTCAGGCTGGGCCTCCTGCAGACCTGCTTATGCCAGGTTGTGTTACAGCAGGACTCACTGGGCTCCCACCTGCATCCTGCGCTTCCAAGGGGCCCTTTAATCTGCTGTTGCACCAGTCAGCTGTGCCGGCTGTGCCAGCTGAACCCTCTGAGAGATCAGTACTGATTAACACTTGTTGGGTTTTTTTTTTTAATCTTAAGTAAAGGCAAAGGCTCTAGGGAGTTTCATCTTTTTCTTAATTCTTGCTTTCAAATCTCCTTTTACTTTCAGTTCTTCTCTAATTGCAGAGTAGCAGAGGCTGTGGGGTTTCTTGTTGCTTCTCCAAAGACTTCACATTTAGATTTATGATTTATTTTTAAACCAAGTCTGTTTATAATAGATCTGTGTCCATCACTGTCCTGATTGGGAAGTCCACAACTGTGACGGGTCTTTGCCCTTCAGTTATCTCAGAGTGGGGTTCACATCTATTCTGCTTGGGATAAGAGCATCCCTATTGCTGTTGCACAGCATAAAAGCTGCTTCAGGGGCTCCTTAAAATTTTACATGGTCGTCCTGTATGTGTTGAGCGTAGTCATTGTCACCTGCAGTTGTCCTGGCTGGCAAAAGCTGTGGGTGTGAATCAGCTCCTGTGTGTCTGCAGAGAATTGCTAAGGTTGGAAAAGACCTCCAGGATCATTAACCCAGCACTGCCAAGGCCTCCTCTAAACTTTGTCCCCAAGTGCCACATCTACACATCTTTTAAATCCCTCCAGGGATTGTGACTCCACCTATTCCAATGCCTGACCATCCTTTCAGTGAAGAATTGTTCCCTAATATCCAATCTAAACCTCCCCTCGTGCAACTTAAGGCCATTTCCTCTTGTCTTACGTCTTCTTACATGGGCAGAAAGACTGACACCATGAAAACCTCTAACTGAGAATCCTCCCCAACTATTTTGTGGTTTCAAATACTCCAAAATGCAGAACAATGAGAGCAGATAGCAGAGTTGGGACCTGCTCTGTACCTTATGCCTGCTGTTAAAAGTGTACTGGGATATAGTAGAACTAAGGGTAACAGGAGGAGTAAAACAAGTAAAAGAAAGTACTTCTTTAAAAATCAAGAGTGATTTTCAGGAATTAATTGCTAGAGGAGGTGGTGGAGGCAGCATCAAGAGGTTCAGAAACAGGTGAGAGAAATTCTACATACCAAAAAAAACCAGACAGGGGGTTTGCCTCTAACACCTCTGATCCATGAAATAGCTATTCCTGTTTTAATGAACTCCAGCAGTGTAAACCCATGTCACAGGAGCCTCTTGCCTTGGTTGTGTGTTTTTGCAGAGGAGGACTGTAAGAAGTACTTGCAGAGGAAGCAGGAAGAGGCCAACCAGCCTCTCCAAGTGCCAGCAGTGGACAGCAGCGTGCCAAAGACGTCGGAACTGATGGGCATCACCATCAGGGATGATCCGTACGGTAAGAGCCCATGCTTCCATTGCTGCCTGATACCTCATGTTGGAAATACCTTCCCCATGGGAAGTGCAGAAAACCTGTTTGCTTTCATAATTCCCACAAATTTTCATAACCCAGGCCAGAACGCTTTGGCTGGTAGTCACTGGGCATCTTCATTTTTCCTGTTTTCATGTATCTTAGACCAGAGAGGGAAAGCAACCCTGGGGGACAGTTCACTCAGGAAAAGGCTGGCACAGAGCCACTGGACACACGTGGGAGGAGACTTCACGGAAATATGTCCCTTAGCCTACCCTGGCCCAGAGGAGCAGCTGCTGAAAGCTCAGGGGGAAGGGTGTCAGTGGTGATTTCCCTGGCCTGTCTTTGGCAGGTGGAACCACCTTGAATGAAAAGGAGGTGGGTTTGAAGTAGGACTGGGTGTGCAGTAGGTGGAGAGAGGAAACGGGTTCTGTGTGTGCGCGTTGCTGTGCGTGCAGCCTTGCATGTGCAGCCAGGTGTGTGCACATGTGTGCTGGCCAGTCTGACTTTGGGTGGCCACCTTTGCCGCATGTGTGGAAATCACTAACCCTCCCCAAATGTCCACAGACCGATATTCTGGTGTTTGTACACAGCAGCTTTGCCTGACGTGACCCCCAAGTTAGCGCCGTGCCCCTGCAGCAGTACCCTCAGTTTGACTGACCTGGCAGACGTTCCTCTTCTGCTTCACTGGATGCTTCTTGGGCTGGATCTGCCTGCTGGGTTGATACTTTCCTCAGCAGCTTTTAGAGCCTGACCTATTTTTTCACTGTGGTAGGCTTTAACTGGCATAAAAAATTGAATATATCTGTAGTGACATTGATATGGAAAAAAAATAACACACTTGGAAACTATCCAGCAGTATTAAGGCACTTAATGATGAGAAACATTGCCCTTAAAATGCAGCACTTTAATATTTGGATAACTGCTAAATAAACAAGAGCTGCCAGCCATTAATGTAATTGGAAAACAGGCCCATTAGGATATGACTTCAGGTACCCAGGTCTGACATCTTAGCCATAAAAATGACAGGTCCCAAATTTCAAGGCTCACCCTATAGCTCCATGGACAGCAGACGGCAGGACATTGCTGAATGCTGTTTTGGTTGGGAAATTTGAATCTCCGTGACCTGGACTAGAGAAAAAGGACCCAGAGCCACAAGGATATTATAGATGTGAAACTCTCAGTGAAATCCCAGAGTGTGAGGGCTCTGCATTGCATCTCCTGGGGTACTTTGCTCCCTCCAGCTCCTCCCAGGCTCCCTGTGGCTGGATGTTAGTGCTTCCACAGATTTTGCCTGTCTGCATCTCAGCTCCTTTCCCTGACCCCTGCCAGTCAACATGGGTGTGTGTGAACAGCCTGGCCAGTGAAAGCAGTCAGGGCACTGATGTGTGTTACCTCCTGCCAGCCCTGTTAAGGACAGGAGTCTGGGCTGAAGGGCAGCTCATCTAATAAAATGCTAAATTACCTTTGCAAGTTTGGCCAGGGCTTTTCTGTCAGACTCCTGATTCTGAGTTAAAGTCTGTGGGAGCTCTTGAAAGTTCACTACAGGAGTGAACTTCATTTATAGTAGAAGTTGACAGCTACATTTTTAATGGTTTCAGGGAGTGGAACAGAGATATTTGATGCCTTCATATGCTACTGTCAGAAAGACCTCCAGTTTGTCCAGGAGATGATCAGGGAGCTGGAGCAAACAGAGTTCAAACTGAAGCTCTGTGTATTTGATCGGGATGTCTTGCCAGGAACCTGTGTGTGGTCCATCAGTGGAGAACTTATAGAGAGGAGGTAAGTGAACCGTGGCTGTTGGGGCCAGCTGTGAGTGTAGTGGAACATTACATTCATTTTACAGTGATGTCTGCAGCGTGCTGCCAGTGAAACGGCAAAAATCCACAAGAATGTCTTCATGGGGTTTGTTTTATGCTCTTGGCCCAAGAAGGACGACTCAGGCATTCCCCAGTGTGTCGCTTCATTGTGTTCATGAGGGAAGTGCCACCGTGGTGATGCTACTTATGTTCAATCACTTTTCTTTGCCTAGTGTGTCATATATACACACAGGATCACATAAAGGTTGCACAGACAGTCTGGACTTCACTGTTTCCTCGTTTTTTGGTATATGAATGTGTATCTGTAATCAGGTTTTTCTGTGTAACATCACTATGTGTCTGTCAGTTAATTCCTGCTGGAACACAGCCAGGTCCTTCTCCACTGGAGCAATTCGGAGCAGTACATGCTTCTGTTTGTGGGAATGAGAACCATCTCCTTTGACATTTTATTTTTTTTTCTCCCCTGCTTCATCTCCAGGTGTCGGAGGATGGTGGTTGTTGTTTCAGATGACTACCTGGAAAGCGATGAATGTGATTTCCAGACCAAATTTGCTCTTAGTCTTTCCCCAGGTAAGATCACACAAATATCCCATTTACAATTGCGCATTATCATTTTTATTACAGTGACATCTAAAGCTCCAGCTGAGGTGAGTGGGCACTGTACCACTGAAACTAACAGGGGCTTTGTAACTTGGTTGTGCAGGCAGGGGCTTGGGCTCGGTCCTTTGCCCTGCTCTTGACCTTCCTCACGTGGCTGCGAGCGAGAAGCTGCCTGTGCTGCACTGCTCCAGCTGTCAGTGGGATAATGCTGCCTGCTCCAGAAACGTCAGAGCTGCATGTCAGGCTTGTGAAGGGCTTCCAGATCCATACAGGAAAACTTGCTGCTAGAGAGACAAATAGTATAATATATAATAAATCCAGGATATGAGTAAAGCTGGGAATTAGATGACAGGTAATGAACATGCAGATTTCAAGGCCAGGCTGGGTGGGGCTCTGAGCAACCTGGTCTAGTGAAAGGTGTCCCTGCCCATAGCAGGAGGGTTGGAACTATGTAATCTTTTAAGGCCCCTTCCAACCCAACCCATTCCATTCTATGATTCTTGTAGAGATCCTTGAGTATTGTGGATAGGTAAACAAAATATGGAATGAATGTTTAACTTAGGTTGGGAAATTTTTTACATATTTTGTTCTGAATTGAAAAGCCACCAATTTACTTCTGCCAGGTCTGTTGTGATTGCTCTTCTCTAGCCACTAGTTGTTCCACACTTGTCTGTGTTGCTGGGGAGTAAGTGCAGCCCAGCCTAATAGTATGGAGGATATGTAGAACTGGGAGAAGTATCTGGACGCAAAGTCTCTTTTCTAGATGAGGCATCTGACATGACATTATAAATGACATGCCCGAGGTTAGACTGGCAGCTGGTGGCAGAGCCAGGAACTTGCTTCATCTTCCTTGACACACTAGTTTCATATGATATCAGTTAATCCGTTGAACACCCCCAGGACATTGTATCAGCCCCAGTCATCAAGATTTGTAGAAAAGTCCTTTTAGTTCTTCACCATTTTTTTGTGGGCATCACACCTTCCATTAGAACAGGAAAAGAAGTTTCATCTGTATGGAATGACCTGAGCTCTGCCAGTGAGAACATGGATGGAAGTACAGGCTTAGAGAAGTCATAGCATCACCTATTTGTGTGGCGTGTTAGTAATGCACAGAAGGGTTTGGTGGCAGGCTTTGGGAGCTCCATGGATTACTCCAGCATCTGCTGCAGTTATGAAATCTTGGTTATTTGCCTCATCCCAGTCTCGGTGTCATCACTTGTGCTGGGCACAGTGCAGGTGGTGGCAGGTGTCGCTGTGGAGAACTACAAGGGGAGAAATTCCTCTGTAGAAGATCTGCTCCTTCAAGCAGCAGCAGTCACAGGGAGGGTATTCTCATCTAGTGGTGTCTCAAAACCAGCAGTCCATGTTAGCAGGGGGATTCATTGGAGAACATCTGCAGCCTGAGTAAATCAGAGGATTCAGAGACTTGCTCTCCAGAGTGAGAGCTGTTTGCAGTATAATCGGATGATGCACAATCAGGAGCAAACCTGGATCTTGTGATGTTTGTGCTGTGCTGGGGAGGGAATGGATGGGAGCTCTGCCTGTGGCTCTGTGTAACTCTCTGCCTGTATGACCTCTCTTTCAGGTGCTCGTGACAAACGGCTGATTCCAGTCAAGTACAAATCCATGAAGAACGAGTTTCCAAGTATCTTACGGTTCATTACAATTTGTGACTACACCAATCCTTGCACCAAAAAATGGTTCTGGAGGAGACTGGCAAAATCCCTCCTGCTGCCCTGATGCAAAGTCCTGAGAGCTGGGTGCTCTTGTAACCTGTCCTGGCTGTGCCTTCGGACCAGGGGTGTCCTTGACACAGGGTCTTCCACCACTTCAGAACCTGGATCCTTGCTTGGAGCCTGTGACTGGGAACAAAGAACTTTCTCCAGCACTTCTTCACAACTCTGAGGGGAAATAAAGCAACTGTGTGGGTGTTCCGGGTTAAGTCACTGAGCAGCAGCATCCAGCATTTGTGGAGTAAGCACTTTCACTAAAAATACTGAAAATACACATTTAAAGAGTGTCTGATACAGTAAGACTGTTGTAAGCATTAGCAAGACCTCAGAGCCTCAAACTGCAGGTTTTGTCAATGTTTTAAAAGCTACAGTAACATTGAGGCTTGTGAGAATCTTACCATGTTGGACAGGTCTGTCTCTATTCAGGTCGCATTTGACTCAGTGACCTTATACCAGCATTTAATATTCCCAGATATTACTAAATTTTTACTTCTCCTTCAGGAGAAATTCAGTCTTGAAATACATCTTTTCAGTGACAGTCCTTACTACACAAAGCTGGAGCTGCTGTTGCTCATTGACTTGACCAAGGTCTACACCTCAGTGGGTCCAGATCTCAAATTCTTTCACCTTTAAAAGCCTTCCAAAACACAGCAGCTTTTGGGATGCCTCAAAGGCACAGGGCTAAACACTGAATAAGGAGTGTATTAAATTGACATTTGGGCTGTTTAAAATATGGAGGCGAATGTTACATTAATAGGAAAGAGCCTAATTTAATTAGCTGCCACAATAATTACTGTATTTCTGTGACTAAGGCTCAGAGCAACATCAAGACTGCTCTGCTTGTTAGACTTGGCCTCAAATCCTGCCCGTGACTAGTGGATCTCATCAGTGCACCAGGGTGGAGGTCAGGAGTTCTACCCAAAGGAGTGTTTAAAGCAAGCCATTGGTGTATTAAACAGATTTACAGTAAATATTTACTCTTTAAATTGGGGAAGAAAGGAATCTTGCTTATGTGTCCACAGCTGTTTGAACTCTGCCCCTTTGTTCATTACTTCAGCCACTGACTCATGTTGATTTTACAGCTTAATGTTTTACTAGTTTACATTTTTAAGGTTGCATCTGGATGTGATTTTTTTTTTTTCAATTTTAGCTTTGTTTTAAAGCATTACCAGGGCTGAGGCACAGACAGAAATGTGCTCCTGGCCCTCCCTCATGCTCCCTGTCAGTGAGTGATCCCTTGTTGCCAGGGATGCTGCCAAATCCTGTCCAGGTGCTGCTGCTGGTTCCTCCTGGCTGAGAGCAGCAGCCCTTGACCTGAGCATGGTGAAGCTCATTCACACACATCACGTAGGCAGCGGGAACCATTCTGGGATAGACCCACGAGCTGAGTGTTTCTTCTACAAAAATAACTGCTGCCACAAGGTGACATTTGCACCTTCCTGTCTTGATAGAACAAGTGAGAAGTCTGTGGGCACCAGAGGAGGAAAGTTAAGTTGATGAGGGGTTTCTGAATAGTTTGTCTTCATGTCCTATTGCCCTGGGGCCTCTCCTGCAGAAGTGGAGACAGCTGCTTGCCTCGGGCTTTCTGCATAATCATTAAATGTTAATTATAGAAGAGCTTCAGGAGGCTGCTTGATCCCAAGGCGCTCTGGGGGCTCAGTGAATTCTCATACTCTGGAGAGTCTATAAACATCAATTATGGGTCATTACTCGCAGGACCGAACCAGATTCCTCCTACCTGGAGAGCTGGAAGGGCTCTGGTGGCTCGTTCAGGGGGAGGTGAGGCAGAGGAGCCCGTGCTGTGGACGCTAGAGGGAGGCCATGGCCCACGCTGGCACCCTGCAAGGGAATGTGAGTGGGATGGGCAGAGACGGTCGGGATGGGCCAGCAGGACACTGACCCCTGTCTGGCATGGAGAAAAGACAAGTGAGTTCTTCTCTTCCCCTTGCACTCTCTTCTAAGCAGGCTATACCAGAACCAGCGAGAATTTTGGCAGCTTGAACCTCGTGCAACGTCTTCCAAGTTCTGATGATTTGGGACTTGGCATGTTGCAAATGAGGGGAAAATAACAGCAGGAAAAATGATGATGTTTGTAATAGATGATTTGGTGATCGCCCAACAGGGGAAGTGCCGGTTCTGGATAGGAAAGCAAAGGCAGGAGCTGAATTTCTAAATTTTCTGACTTCCAGTAGATAAATGCCATATTCCAGTTAGTGGTGAAAGATTCTAGGATCTTGTTACTACCCTGCTTGTGGTGCCCTAGCCCTTCTCTCTGCTTGATTTGGATGCTGGGAAGGTCCTACTGTTATGGGGCTGTTGCTTTATTACAAGTTACTATTTATCTTACAGGCTAAAATAATTATTTTGGGGTAAAGTGAGGTAACAGCCCTAAAACATAAAATATGCTTTAAATATGTATCGTCTTCTATGTAAACCCCAAAGTTTATGCACTTCTGACACTTTCATATCTGCCTTGTCACAATAACTTGAAGTTAGTGACATTGTGAATGATACAAAATGTAGTTATTGTGAACCATTTGCCCATTTCAGTGGCATTTGGAATTCTCCTCTCCTCTTTCATGCTCAGTGGAAGGTCAAAATTTTTGAACACCTTTAAAAAAGGGATTTATAAAATTGTGATGTTACAGGTTTTTTTCTGTTTTGTCTCTGTCCCTCACTGAAATTGTCTTAGTTGAATCTGTTAGTGCCAAATCATTTCTTTTTATATACAGACATATATATTTATAATAATTTTGTGTCCTGATACAAAGGGGGAAAGCATCTGTGTTTATAGGCATTCTGAAAATAGACAATATTTCTGTTTTTCTCCTCAAAAACCCAAACTTTTTCTACTTGAGAAAACATTTTAAAATAAAGACTGAAAACCCAGCAGGCTGAATCTGCTTTGTGGGCATCAAAGAATAAAATTGTGTCTCAAAATGAAGTTTAAGTGAGGAATGATATGGGATAGTTCTTTATTTTCTTTTCATGTTTTGGCTAAATAACTTCATCAGAGGGGGTGGTTGGCTGTGCCTGGGAGAGAGAGAAATAGAGTTATGTCATGCCAGGAGGAAAATTTATCGGGGAATTCTACTTCAGACATGTGGTTCCTCTCCAGGTCTTGTTTATGGGTTTGTGATCTGTGTTGCCATCCTGGATTTCTTCAGCCCTGGTGCCCATCAGGCTGGAGGGGACAGAGCCAGGGCTCTGCTGGGATGCTGCTCCTGTTCCACACCCTTTCTGGAGGCCCCAGCAGGGATTATTACAGCGCAGCGATCCGGGGGATTCTGCCAGCTTTATTTCCTTTGGCTCGCAGTGAGTCCAAGCCAGGGAAATAACTCAGAAACCCAGCAGCTGTCAGGCCAAGGCCCTGCCACAGGAAAAGACGAAGGATCACCGAATCATGGAAGTGGTGGTTGGAAAGAATTCCTGGAGGTCAAGGTCGAGCTGCTCTTCTCCATGAGAGGGGCCATACACTAAGCCACTTGCAGGGCCACGTTCCCTATAGAGCATATGAAGTCGTGTCTCTGCTATGGCAACTATGAACATATGGACAGCAGTATGGAAACCATCCCTGGATAGATTGTTCTAGATGGAAACTGCTGGCAAGAGCAGCCTGCCAGGAGAGTCCCATTCCCTCGAAGTGCTGGCATCCCATCACTCCCAGTGCAGCTTTACACACTCCCCTGTTCCGTGGTTTGGAGCAGTTAATGATTCTTGCTCGTATTTGAGCCTGAGCTCTGATTCAGGTGGGGTTGAGGGGTCCAGCTGCAGTGGTTCTTTTCCAGCTGTCATCCTCCCTGTGCTGGAGAAATATTCCCAGTCCTCTGTTTTACTTTGGTGCAGGAATGTTGGTGCCATTTCCTCATTTACTGGAGGACAGCGTTTACCTGGTGGAACTGCTGCAGAATGTTCTCAACTTCAGAAAGAGAGGGTGAGAGGTCAGTTACTGACCTCGATGGATCAAATTCCATCCTTCATTTTCACCAACGTGACAAGAGTTGTGTTACCATGAGGGAGGCACTGCTTGGTCCAGAGGGCACATTTACAGGAATAAAATTAGCATAGGGAGGAAAGTGTAATTATGCATAAAAAATAGCTGAAAAAACATTGCATGAGCATCCTGGAAACAGATTTAAATAAGGCAATAAAAAACAAACCCCACAAGGTTCACACTGCTGGGAAACATGCTCATAGAGCTTATTAAAGAGCACCTCTGTCAGACCATTTGGGGCTTTACAACATATGCTGTGTACAAATATTTCGTTAAAAGTAATTTTCTCTAGGTGTTACAACGATTTTCGTATCCCTACTAGGACTTTGAGATGACTTTGAACCCAACTCAACCTCTTGATCAGCACTATCAAGCCCAGCCCTGGAAAAACTTGTTTATTTTGCAACAAAATCTGTAGTCAGGAGACTGAATAGTGTTGTATTCACTCTGGGGCTGTGCTGCGCTGCAAAAGTTTAATTAATTGAAGCTGTGTTTAAGTCTTAAGCAGTTCCAAAGTCTGATTTACAAACAATGTATTTTCTGTTCTGCAGCAGAACCCAGCTTAACAGTGCCTTTTCCTCCTCCTCTTCCCACTGATAAAGCTGCTCATGCCATAGCAGAGGTTGGGGCTGTCCTTGCCCACCAGACAGCCTGATCCTTCTATCTCAGCTGGATAGATGGTTTCCACAAAGGAAGGGGATGCATCCCTGCTGTTCAGAGCATGAAGGTTGTATCAGCTGCACATTCTCCCGCCTGGCAGACAGCAGAGAGGTTTTGATTCCCATTTTCCAAACTCCTAGTCTTGCTTAGGGTGGGTTTTGGTGGGGCTGGACTGGAAGGACGGAATGAACATATCTGTATTGTCCATGAAACACTTAATTACGGCTCTCTACAAAAGGTTACTTGGAACTTTTTCCTTCTCCTGTTTCCACACACTTTCCCACTGCCTTGGAGAGCAGGACAATGTGCAGTGTGTCTGGCTGAGCCCAAGGACAGCAGAGCTATTACATCCTGTGCTTCCAAGCTTCCCCTTCCCAGCAAAGATGGAGAACCCCCAGTGAGGAGGAAGGTAGCAGATGGCTGGGAGCACAGAGACACTGGGAGGAACATGCCAGCATTTCCTCAACAGTCAAGCATCCAAACCCTCCCCGGACCAGACAGATTTTGCACAGCTTTCAGTCCTTCCATGCATTCCCACAGGAAAAGAGCAAAGTAGCGTGGCTGGCTGGGTGCCAGCCTCCAGGGAAAGATGCAGTGGGTCCTGCTGGCTCCTAAGGGGAGTGGCTGCTCATTCACCTGTGCCAAGAGAGCAGGAGGGCTCTGCAGAGGAGGCAGTGGGTGACACAACGCAGGACCACGAGGAGAACCCTTGCTCCAACCCCAGTGAGAATGTGGAGGCTCAATGGCTCAATGGTTCCTTAATGAAATCAGAGTCATGAGGTGATAAAATATGTCTTTAGCCACTGTTTAGGATGCTAGTCAGGAACTCACAGGGAATATGTTCAGGCAAATGTAGGGTTATCATGAAGTGAACTTTCACAAAGTTTTTGCAGCATTTTTCTGGCTCTGATCTTCAGCTGTGTCCACCTTCTGTCTGTGTCAGCAGAACGAGATGGATGAGCTGCAAGACCTAAGGTGTTTCACTGCTCATGTGCCATTCTATGTGCTGTTGCCTCAGAAACAAATAACACTTGGGAGGGGAAAAACTGGGAAAACCTGGAGTTCCACATGCTCTTCCCTGTCCCACCAGAGCCATGGCAGACCCTGCAGTCAGCTTTACAGCAACATTTTCGAAAGTATTCAGAAATCTGGGAGACTGATTTAAAACTACTGAATCATAGAAGATTTAGTGTTTGATTTTTGGTAGCACTTGGCAGAGACCCCTCCAGTGAAATATACAGGGAAATGAGATTTCAAGTGCTTTAAGCTAAGGAATAAATTGGACATTGGCCTTAAAATATCACTGTCTCAGTATCTCTAAAATCTTGCACAGGTATGTAAAGACCATAATTTTTCAATATCAGTAAAGGGCTTTCGAGATCTTTAGAAAGGCAAAGAAGAGAAGCATCACATTTTTTACTTTAAATCTCTTAGTCTTAAAATTAATATTCCCTGCGTTTCCTAACAGTTATTCTCTAGACTCCTCGGTGCCTTCACCTCTCCTAGCACTGCATCTGGCATCTGCTCAGCTGTGTTGTGTCTTTGAGCATCAGGAGTGGAAGCTTTTCAGGTTCCCTCTCAGAATCTCGCCTCATCAGCATGCTGCTCTTGGCAGATGGGCTTGTCTTCAGCTCCAAGACATGCATATTGATCAGTCATTTCCTTTTGTTACCTTGCATCCTGCCATCGATTTTAATTGTTCCCTACTGAAGAGGCAGCATTCAGTACACATACAATTACCAACGAAGAAATTTTTGCTTTCCACACCTTTTGCCAGGTGGTGCCTGTGCTCAGCTCTCCAGAGCTGTGGATCTCTCTCCCTCTCAGCCAGCAGCAATCTGCACAAATTATGCAGCAGTCAATTTGTGTCTATTAAATCAATTTCTGATTCTCTGTGACAGCCTTCCCTGCTGCATGATTTTACACTTCAACGGTTTGTTTCTGAGGTGTCGTGTAGGTTTTTTTCTTTTTCGAAGGGGTAGTGGTGATAATCCATTTCGTTTGCAGATACCTTACTCATGTCTTCCCAGATCCTCTTTCCTGCTGCTGTCCTTAAGGGACTTGTACAACTTCAAATGACTCCTAGTGAGTCTCCTCTTGTGGCTCCTCTCTGGCTCCTCATCAGCCCACAGGGCTGTTTCTGGGCTGTTCCCTGGAACTTCCTGCTGCTGAAGTGGAACAGCTTCTCCAAGACAAAGCTGCAGCTTGATCCTGTACCTCCCACCGCTACGGTGCAAAATACCAAAGCTGGGAACTGCTGTGATTCATTAATTCCTCTCCTTCTTCTTTCCAAGACACCTTCGTAGATTGTTCCCATCTTTTAAAAACATTCCTGCACTCTCAGAGGGCTTTCATTACAAATATTTCCTGAAGGCTCTGTGTGGAAGGACCTTGGTCCCCTCCCACTGTCTCTCTGATTCTAGGTTTTCCTTTAGATACACAAAAAGGATCCTATTTTTAGCAGCTAGCAGTCAATGGCACAGGAATTCATGAGTAGGGAGGAAAGGATGTGAACTATCCAAATATATTTTTTTTCAGATGAGATCTCTTTACATTCCTATCGCCACAGTAATAAGCCATGAGTCACTGTTACACTGAACTATTAGAACATTATTGTAAACTCATGTCACTAGAATCTGGTAATGTGAACCATAAACCTTGCCTGCCCTCTGCTTTGCTGGGTTCGAGAAGATATTGGCCATTTATAAAGATAAGAACAGTATTCTCTCACAAATTTTATTCCCAGATGGCAAGAAGTGAATGAAATCTTATTCCATCCTATCTCTCTATTCCTAGGGTTTCTTTTCTCGTTGCCTTTTAAGAGAACTCCTCATACTTCCCTGTAACATTACAAAAGAAGTTTTTATTTGATTTCTTCAAAGTTTGCCAGCTGCAAATTGGGTCCAAGCACTCCCAGCTGAGAGAGTGTCCACACTGTACCACCTGGGAGCAGCAGTGTCTCCTCCAAAAGCTGCTTTCTGTGCTCAGTCCTGCCATGGCCAACCCTCCCTGCCACTTGCTGTTGCAGCAGAGAAGTCCTAAGTGTCCCTGAGTACTTCAGTCTCCTTCCGAGAGTCTGTCAGGGGTTATGTCCAGACTGAGTTTTTTTCTAGAAGAGTTTTTTTGAATAATAAAAAGTCAGAATGGTCTTAAATACACACACAAAGCTTTACATCACAGAACCAACAGTCCTTGGCCACCCTTCATCAGCTGCAGAAGAGTCAGGCCGGGTGTATCCGCTTGTCTATCAGGGTCTGTCTGCTTGCAGCAGGCTTATTTTGCACTTTCAAGAACCAGGTAAAAAGCTCTGAAACACATTCTCATCCCTGTCCTGGTCTGCTGCTTAGAAAATGCTTTATGATGGAGATTCACCCTCCACAGAAAAGGCTGGTGGGAAAACCTTTCTGTCCTCAGAAGCTGTGACATTCCCAGGGTGAAAAGAGGTACAGGCATGTGAAGTGTCTTTCACTGGCTTCTGTAAAGACAAAGAGGTATGAAGAAAGCATTATTGTAAACCAGAGCAGAGCAAGGGCTTATCATTAAATGGTGGTTCAGGTATGTGGTAATTGTTATAATTATTTCTCAAGCCTGGCATTGATTTTCTATTAGATCGGGAGGAGGCAGCAAAGCTTTAATTTGTTACAGAGAGGGTTAAATGGCTTTCAATTTATATACTAAAAAAATCATGAACTTAGAAGAAAAGAGTAAGAAGAAAAAAACTTGTCTTGATCATAAACTCTTTGTTTGTTTCCCGGAGCTTAAAATCTGCGGGATATTTTCAGTGAAGGAAGTAAGAGAGCAGCACAGAGTTTCTGTTGAGAGGCAGGGGGCTGGGATGAGAAGTGTGTTTGCAGAGCGAAAGCTGCTTTCAGTAAACACCCTGTGAGAACCAGAATTCACCTGTTAAAACCGGGCCTTCAGCTACTTGACTTCAAAGTGACCCCAGAGCTGAATTTAAAATGGCTCAGTGATGGGGTGGAGATACAGAGCAGCACACGGGACCACTTAGGAAAACCTGCTGGTGTGGTTTAGACTGGAATTTAGCTTGTGTTTTGAAAACAGCTATCATCAAAAGCTTGCTCCAGTTGGAGGGTTTGAAATCACTGCTCCTTCCTCCACTGCAGGGTCCTCACCTCCTTTCTCCAAACCCAAAGCAAAGCTGCCAGGAGAAACCCCTGGAGATCAAGTGCAGTGCCTGCCTTTGTTTGTTGGAGAGGAAGCTGCCTTGTACTTAGTTCAGTAATCAGCTGCAGTTTGATAGAGTAAGGTCCTGTCAATAAACCTGGAAGTGTTTCCATGAAGAGAGAACAGCGGGCAAATTCTGCAGTGGAACAAGGTCAGGCATTCTGCTCGAGGACATGGCCTTGCCCAGCTCCGAAGGCAATAAAATGGGCATTGTTGGGCTTCCCTCAGCCCAGGCCTGTACCAGGCAGCTCCACAGGCACATTAACTGCCATTGTTTGCACCAGCCCTGGCAGCCACTGCACTCACACACAGAGGTTTATGGTGGTTTGAAGAGCTTTAAACCACAAACATGGCAACAAATGCCACGGCCCCGAACGCCACTGAACTGTGACAGCAAATGTCTCTGCGTGGCTGTGCTGAAAGAGCAACTTTGGCTTAAACTCTTAACAAGAAGAAAATTATATATCTGAGAGGCTACATGACTAGAAAGATGAAACCTGCAGGGCCTTAGTATACAAACGAGTTTAAATTAGTTTTCTACGACCCAAGTGTAAATGAAGTTAGTTTATGTTCACAGTTGTGATGATGATGATAGAATCATAAAACAGTTTGGGTTGGAAGGGACCTTTAAAGTCCATCCAGTCCAACCTCCCTGTAATAAGCAGGAACATCTTCCACTAGAACAGGTTGCTCAGAGCCTCATCCAACCTGACCTTGAATATTTGCAAGAATGGGGCATTACCACCTCTCTGGGCAACCTGTGCCAGTGCCTCACCACCCTTACGATAAAAAACTTCTTTCTGAAATCTCATCTTAACTTACAATCCTTCAGATTAAAGTCACTCCCCTTGTCCTATTGCAACAGGCCCTGCTAAAAAGTTTGTTCCCATTTTTCTTACAGGCCCCCTTCAAGTACTGAAAAACCCCAATAAGATCTCCCTTGAGCCTCCTCTTCTTCAGGCTGAACAACCCCAACTCTCCATAGCAGAGGGGCTCCAGCGTCTTTGTGGTCTCCTCTGGACTCACTCCAACAGGTCCATGTCCTTCCTGTGCTGGGACCCTGGAGCTGGATGCAGCTCTGCAGGTGGGGTCTCACCAGACTGGAGTAGAGGGGCAGAATCCCCTCCCTTGACCTGCAGACAAAACCCATCAAGGACCCTTTCCAGGTACTAAAGGCAGCAATGTCTGTGTGCTGGGCATCAAAATCACCAACCTATGCATTAAACATCATTTTTACAATATTACACGGATGGAAAAAACAAGCAAAGAGCTGGACAGTGCCAGTAAGTTTCACTGAAACAATAAGTAATTGGCCTAGAAAGGCAGGAAACCATGTGCCTTACGAGAAGGGGAGCCTTTCGTGTGAGAGCACGTGTTGTGCGCCTGGTGTGCCAAGGCTTTGGCAGAGGAACACCAGCCCCAGGATATCAGTGAAATGCAGGAGCCAGGAGAAAGCCTCCATTCTGCTGCAGAATCAGTGGAGGAAGAGGGCCTTGCCTGCCCTGATCCGTGGTGTTTTACTGGAAGTCAAAAAATTCAGGAAACCCAGCTCTGGAATTTTTTTTCTCATGCTGCAGCCTTCCCACCTGAAAGACATCTGAAGTTTTTCCACTTCTCAGTCTCCCCTAAAGCCTGGTCCAGAGCAGAGGTGGATACACCAGGAAGTTGCTTTTCCACTCCAGATTTCCACTAAAATTTCTTGTTATTACAACAGAGCACTTGATTCAGCAGCACCACTTCACAGCTCTTTTATAAATAGAGGCATTGCTTCTGCCCTGAGGAGCTCACTGCCTACACAAGACAGGCAAAATACAGCAAATCAGGAAAAAGAGGATGAGCAGAAATGATGAAAGAGGAGAAGGTGCTGCTTGGAAATCTGAAGTTGGCTATGGAATAAAAGTTTTGTAGAATCCAGCTCCATGTTTTCGTCCCTCACCAGACTCAGGCTGGAACAACCCACTGAATGAATGAGTGCAACAGCAACCCCTGACTTTTGAGAGACTCAAAATGCTGAGTTCATTTAAAAAAACAATGCAAAATTTATGAGACCTGGAGTCTATGAGTGAATGAGAGATTTGGGTTTAAAAATATGGAAATGCATTTTTCATTGCAGAGCTGAAAAACTAAAATGTAGCACTCATCTCTCTATGCTCACGTGGCCACTAGTGGTCTTGCCAGTGAACATTTTAAATTTTAGTTTTGATCAAAGCCTGTGGTTATCCTTAAAGAACAAGGCTCATTGTGAACCTAATCCTGCCCCAGTGGTCTAAAGCAGTAAGAGTTTTAGCACTGCCTTCAGAGAGAGGATTTTCAGCCCAGAATAAGAGAATCCAAAAGATGATTCTGAATTTAAAAGCACTGTGGTAAAATTAAGTGTATAAGTCTCTTTTTGTTGTTGGTGCCTGGCTCAGATCCATTCTTAACATGCTGTTAGCTATCAGAAATATGACACTGGCTACCCGGGTGCCTGCTCTGGCATAAAACCTGTTTTTAATTGCTATATAAACTCATTTTATAACATGGTTAAAAGATCACAGAGACAGTTCCGAGCAGTAATTAAGGCATATTTAGCAAATATTAAAAATCGCTCAGCAGGGGAATGTCTAACACAGACAAGCAGGAAAACAAACAGCTTTTCAGTTGGAGGTTCTGCCTCATGACAGAGTCGTGGAGTGCCTGCACAGCAGTGAGTGAGATGGGGCTGTGGGGATTTTGTAGAACACAACAAAGAGCAGAAGGAAGGAGTTGGTGTCCTGCATTAGAGCACGAGTGAAAGCACTGTGGTGAGACCATGCCTTTGGCAGGGGCCCTCCACAAAGCCTGGTTCACCAGAGGCATCTCAGGAATTTGTCCTAATAAACTAAAAATACATGTAACTGATGTTCTTTGACCCACAGAAGGGCCTGACATCAAGCCACAAGAAGAACAGTGACCAGCAAAGAAGGATGAAACCTGATACTGAGATTCCAAGTCGGTTCTCCCGATGGTTACTGTTCTGCATTGTAATAGTGAGATGCTATTTTATTTCTTTTCATGTTGGGGGGGAAAAAAAAATCCTCAAATTACAAACAATTTAAATGTATATATATTAAGAGAGAGACATCAGCCTTCGTGAGTCCACGGCGCCACTCAGCCTTGTATTCCTCACTCTTTTAAATTTCAATTTGTTTTCCTCAGTGGACCACCAGATGTACTCCTGAATGCATCCAGATAAAAAAGCTCCGGGTGCGGAGCCTTAAACCACAGGATGAGCGTGCAGGACATCTCCATGAGGGTGTTGGACATACCCACGAATGCTGGAACGGAAGCGTGGAGCAGAGAATCGCCCGTCCTCGGGGGCTGCGAGAATACCAGGCCTCCTGATCCCTCACACACACACGCTATTTTTGAACACGGAATGTGTACCCCTGCAGCGCCTGGGCCGGGCTCCGCTCCTGCTCGCAGGCTCCGGATCCCCTCACTGCAGGATCACGCCCGGCCCCGCGGGCGCAGGGACCCGGGAAAGGCCAGCATCTGATTAACAGCCGCTCGACCAATAGGAGCAGCGGATCGGGCAGCGGGCAGCCAATCGTTGCGCTCGCTGCCCTTAAACCGGCACCCGCTCCCGCCCGCTGCCTGAGGGCGGGGCCGATGTTCGCGGCCGCCATCTTGTGTGTGGCATCCCCGCCCTTCCCTTAAGGATTCCTCCTCCGCCCTTCGCCTTGGAATCTTCCCTTACCGGCCCGTCCCCTGAGGCTGGTGGTGATAACCGAGCAAACCATGGTGTAGTCGCTGTGTGGCGGCGGGCGGGGAGTCGCCACGCCACGCTCAAGATGGTGGCGGGCGGAGCCCCGCCGCGGCGGGCGGGGCGCACGCTGGTGACGTACGGCGCTCCGGGCATGGGCAGGTGCAGGAGGTGGCGGCGGCTGGAGTTGGGCCGGCGGTAGCGGCGGGAGAGGAGGAGGCGGAGGAGGAGGGGGCTCGGGCTCGGCCGAGGTTCGGGTACAGCCGGGACACCGCAGCGCCTCCTCTCCGCTCCCTCGCCCCTCGGGGACGCTCCCCCTCGCGGCGCGGAGGGCGGCGGGCGCGGTGCGGCCATGGCCGAAGAGCCCAGCGCGCTGCCCTGGTCCATCAACAAGGATGACTACGAGCTGCAGGAGGTCATCGGTGAGCGGTCGTCGGCATTTGGGGGGGGTGCCCCTCGGATGTGGGAGTGTGAGTCCACTGAGAGAAGGGGGCTCCGACCCCCCTCAGCTGAGGGGGATCCTGTCACACACCCCGCAAAAGAGTGGGACTGTGTGACTGCCCCCTCTCTCAGCAGTGTGACGGTGTGAGAGGGTCCGGTCCCCCACACTGAGCTATGTGAGGGTCTGGGGGACCCTTCAGCTGAGGGGGGTCTGTCCTCCCACTCTGAGGGGTGTGAGGGTCTGGGAGTACCCCTCAGCTGGGAGGGGTCCCGTCGCATACGCCCCGTCACGGACTGGGACTGTGTGACCACCATCCCCCCTCCCCCCAGCCACGTATGTAGGAAGGATGTGAGAGGATCTGTCCCCCCGCCTTGCGGGGCACTCTGAGGGGCGTGAGGGTCTGTGGGAGTCCTCTGCTGAGGCTGATGCCCCTCCTCATCTGTGTGTGGGGCCCACGGAAGGGGATGTGGGTCTGCCCCATCTCAGGAGAGGATTGTGGTGGTCGCGGGGACACCCCCCCCCGACAGGGCGCTCGTCCCTGGCCTCTGCCCACTCCTCTGGGCAGGGTCTGCGTCTCCTCGTGTTGGGCTGAGTGGGATGGGGTCCGCTTTTGGGGGGGCTTTTCTTCCCACCACGGTGTGGTCTAGGATGTGCTGAGCGTGAGGTGGTCAGCGGGAGTGAACTCCAGACCTTGTGTGGGCTCTCTCTTTCTAGGGCACCCCCGTTCATTTTGGGGTGATCACAGCTCTCAGCAGTTTCGGAGCCCCGCGCTGCTTTGGTCGCTGCACGGAGCGTTTGGTAGAGCCGCTGAACGAGCCTTTTATCCTGGGATTTTGCTGCTGCCGTGCGTTTTCATTCATTGTCCTCAGCTCGAGGCCCCAGCCCTTGCTCTCTCCATTAAATGATTTTTTTTTCCTTCTTCACTCTCTCTTGGCGTTAAAGTGCCCAGTTACCAAAGGCCTCCCGCTGTACTGATTTATCGGCTGTCTCGACCATTTTGTTGGGGTGTGTTTGAGGGATATATTGCTCTAGGGCGAGTGTGTGACACATCGGAGGTGGTGCCACAGGTGACTCTAAGGTCGGTGCCTCCCGTCTCACCCTCCGGAGGCATAGAATGAAGCAGGAGAGCGGCAGGGCAGGCTCGCGGCCAAAGGGTTTTAGGAAGGAGGTTAATTCTTCGAGTAATCTTTGTGGAGTGCTTTTATTTGAAGTTTCTAGATGACGTAGCACTGTCATGCCCAGGCTTTCCATCTCTGCCTCTTGGGGAGGCTTGTTTTCTGTTGAGGGTGGGAGAGTTTGTGAAAATGCTGTTTTAAGAGATTAAATTCTTAGCATTGTTTAAAAGTAGGAAGGAACTAAAGCTGTGGAGTGGGGGAAATCCTTCTGGAAATCCCTGTTGCTTTGTGGGATCAGGCTTTGTCCTCTCCCTCTGCTCAGAGGGAGCAGCAGTGCTTTAGGAAGGAGACCAACTCCCTGTAAAGACAGGGAAGATGTAATCCTACAGACCAACCCTTTAAATCTCCTCTGGAAAATGCGCCCTGGGGAGGAGGATGTTCAGCCTCCCTGAGGAGCAGGAGATCCAGGTGGAGGAAGGAAGAGGGAGAACATGCCACCCATTTCCTAGGAAAGAGAACTGAATCTCTCTGTGTAGGAAATACTTCCTTTTCTTTTGAGAGCCTGCAAAGAGGTGCTTTGTGGTGGCACAAAGCAAGGATTTGGACTAGAGTAATCAAGGCTAGGAGCGAATGCCTCTTTGTGGCTGGGGAGCAGGGTGGGATGGGAACAAAAGGGAATGTAAATACACTTCTGCTCTTGGGAGAACTTGCTGCTGGAGACGCACATCCCACAGCCTCAGAGTACTGGGAGGATCACAGAGATGTGTTGTCTCATGTTAACTGACAGAACTTGGGGGAGAAATCTGGAAGAAGTGTTAAATTTCTTCTGTATCTTTTCCGTGTCCCTCTGTAGACTGAGTTCCTGGATGTTGCCTGCTCACTGAAAGGTTGTGTTGGCATTTTGGCATGTGATGGAGTGTACACTGAGATGTGTATATTGCAAACATATGGTTTCTCTTTTTAACTTTCCCGTCCCCTGCCCCTCCTTTACTCGTTTCAAACGCTGATGTGTCTGCCAGCGGCCTGGATGGAGATGTGACGCAAGTTTCCTAGCACGTATATGATTTGTGGGACAAAATGTCACTGTGTTAACTGAGCTGGACTGCCTTGCCTCCTGCTTCATGTCTCCTGTAAACCTCAAGGGTTTTTTGGTTGAGTTTCTTTTTTTTTTTTTTTTTGAGCTCTCTTTATAACTGAAGAGCTGTAAAGATTCTTCAGCACAGAACAAAGAGGAGTTCTGGTGTGGAAAGAGATGAACCTTGTACCGATGCTTTTAAAGGATTTAACTTGTTTCCTGATGAAAAAAAAAATTACTTGTAAAATTTAGAGTAAATTTTGAGATTGCCAGCTCAGCTGTTTTTTCACATGGAATAACGGAAATCCATTTGTAGTCTAATTCTTTAATTTGTACTATTTTTGCCTGAAAATAGCCATATGTGGCTTTTATTAGGTGTGGATGGTTCCATACCACTCAAGTGCAGGAATAGAAAAAGCAAGTTTCCTACCTACGGAGAGAGCCTCTGCTGTAAAACTGCCCCCCTGATTCTGGCTAATCCTATATATAAATAAAAAAGGATTACTCAGCACTGGGGATGACTCATGCCATTATAAAGGTATGGATTAATATCCGTGTTGATTATGCTTGGTAAGTGTTGATAACTGCTGAGTAGCCTCCTTAGGCTTAAATAACTTCTGGTACACTGCATCAAGGAACTTTGATCAGATGAGAACCTGATTTCATTTTTAAAAAGGATAAAATTTGGGGTAGAGGAAGCAATTTAAAAAGCCTTTCAGTGAAATGTACCCCCAGAGTAGCGAGAGTTCTGCAGGTGAATAGGGCCTTTGGAGACACTGCAATTTTTATCTGAAAAGCAGAATATAGTCTGTGCCGTGGTTGTGAAGGTGGTTGGTCTTCTGAGCGTGGATTGCATATAAATTACTGCAGTCTTCTTTTTGAAGCCTGAAAAAAATTCGACCTCATGCTGCTTGTGCTGATCAGTTACTCACACATGCGGGTTCCCCTGGATCTCACAATTCCTCTTGGAAATGCTGGTAGCAGGAGTGAAGTTGGTTGGAACTGGGTCATGCTCATTTTGCTACTTTTTTGGAAAGATGAGAGCCGTGCTGACTGTGGCTGTTTGATTTAGGAGCATCCCCTTTGCTGCAAACAGCCCGTGCCAGAAACAGGAGATAAATTAGTGGTGGGAGTGCTCCCAGGCTGTTCCTGTGCCCTCTCTCCCCTGACAGATTCCTTCGCAGCGATGAGGACAGCGCAGGCTGCATGAACAGATGTGGTGGGAGTTTCTTATCCCATCAGAAATCAAGGCTAAATTGAAAATTGAAGTCACCATTTAAGGAATAATTAGTTTTTTTAACGACTGTGGTTCGAGTAGCTTTGGAGTTGGGCTTTGCCTGTGAACATGTTGATCTTTTGAGGCTGAATATTTAGATTTCTATCTGTGTTCATCCCAGCCCTGTGTGGGAGAACCTTTTTCATGGGTACAGAGGAACTTCTTAGAATTATGATATCTGCTCTCCCAGATTTTATCAGGATGTCCATGGTCATCTGTCTGGTGCTTGTGTAGTTGTCTCGTGCGCTGAGAAATCACTGCCATTGAAAAAGAGCAGCCTGGAGGTGCTGACCAGGAGCAATCGGGATCTTTGGTTTGGTGAAAACCAGGCTGGAATGGGAGGCTCTTGTCCAATGATAACTTTAGGGGTTGGGGTTTTTTTTTTGGAGCATGGTGTTCATTGCTAGCTGTGGTGCCTGTGTGCTGGCTGCAGCCAGTTTCACACGCCTGATTATTTAACACCCATTCAAGAAAAATGTTACACTGTACAAAATATAACTGCCTGAGCTCTAAGTGGAGTGTTTAGGATTCAGTCTTGGTGCCATATGTTTTGTTTTAGCATTTCCTCGTGGATTCCCACTCCTCCCCCCCAGCTTTGCTGAGCAAAATTGATTCCTACACTGTATTCCCAGTATTCAGCCTGGTTAATTCATTTGAAGACTTTCTCTGTGTGCTCGTTTTTTCCACACGAAGTTGGTGGAAAAGCCTCAGTTGTTTTATATTATGTTAAAACTTATATTAAATGAACTCTGGGCAAATGTAGATGAGTTAAAAAAATGAGTGGTCATTCATAGTACTTGGTCTGCTTGGGAATTGAAGTGGGAGATGCTCAGTACCAGTTTCTCGGCTGCTTGGATATAGACAAATATATCTTATGTGATCCTGAGTGCAACAGAATAGCCAAGCTACTCCTGCATCCAGGCTGTCTTTCCTCTGGTTACTTGACACATCTTAGTTCTTTAAGACCTTTGATACCATTGCCCTGCTAGAATTAGAGCTGAACTGAGTCGCTTTTCACCTCTGGGGAAATGAAAGCAAAAGGTGTTTGGTTGTGCACGTGCCTTTTTTTACTGCTTCTGTTGTCTGTGCCCTGATAGGAAGGAGAATAAAATGCACAAGGCAGCAGAATGAGGACTTACAAAGCCAAGCAGTGATGAAGGAGGCTGGCTGGGAAGAATAGGTGGTTGTTAGCCTTTCCTGCTGGTTGGAAGGGAGAGCAGAGACAGATCCCGCTGCTTTCAGCTATTCCGGGGTATTAAGGAAAAAACCAGTGTTCAGGGTGTTTCATGTGGAAGTGGTTCTCACTTCCTGGGGTTGGCTTCTATGTAGCAGTTGCTTCCAGTAGTGTTAGGTACCTGGACCGATTAATGTTTAACGCTTCCATTTCTCAAGAGTCCATTTAAATAGTTTCAGTTTAATGCAGATATCTTGGCTGGTGCTGGGAAGTGTGGCTGTGCTCCTGAGCACACCTTAGGGGTGTACATGCTGCCTGACAAATGCATGCCTGGGAGGTTTCTTGTTTCTGCAGCTGATGAAATCTTGAAGAGAATCAACTCTTCCCCAGAACGTTTGTCTATTTAAACTTGGCAGCATCTCTTTTCTTTCTGAATGTTAGCAGCTTGCCCACTAAGCCAGAGTCTAGAGATGTAATCTTTTAATAAAAGATTGAGCTCTTTGAAATGATGGCAATAACACTTACTGCTAATTGTATTAGTGCATTGCAGCAAACTGTGTCTTGGTCAAATTTTCTTGGAAGATTTCCCCAAAAATGGACAATATCCATCATAAATCTCTGCAGCAATAAATTTAGCTGTGGACATGCTAATGGAGTGCTTGTAAACTTGGTGTTATTAAACTTTCTTAATAGGGAGAGACAGACTTGAGGGCTTTGTGGGTAGAAGAATAGCTGTTGGAGCAGTGGAATTTGGCATTGCAAAATCTTTGAAATATCAGGATGATGGGGCTTTCCAGACAAGTTGAACCTATTATCCTGCATTGGCTTTAGAATCAAACAACTGAGATGCAGATATGAAGGACTTGGCTCTCAAAGTTGCTGCAGTTTCCTGTGACTTCACGTAAGGGAGTTCAGCCTTGACATTTCTAAAAAACACGTGAAACTCCGTCTCTCTTCCTGGCAGCCACACGGGAAAGTCTTGGAGACAGGGTTAGGTCCCTGGCTGACAGGCAGTCCAGGCTCTTAGTCAGAAGGTCATAGCTCTTGGTGTGTGAGAAGAGATGGGGTACCTCTGGTAGGCAAAATAATTCATATACTAATGAAGGGGGCCAGACTAGGAACAGAAGCTGACTTGTCTGGCTTTTGAGTAAGAGTAGATCACTTTAGCAAATGGTGTAACTACAGCTGAATGGCAGCAGGGATAGGCACCTGACTGGGTCCGTGGTACGGAGTGAGAATTTCTCATGTCCCTCGTGTGCATGAACACAAATGAAGGGACTGACCTTAGTGTGGGATTCTGTCAACTGCAAGTTTGATCCCTTAACTTGTCTGAGCGTGTTGTTTGCTTTGAAACACTGCTTATGAGTGGGGTTTTCATGTTAATCATCACAGCCTGCGTTTTCCTTGGTTTTAACCATATTAGGTGGTCCTGTCACATTGTACAAGCAGGAAGGGATTTGTGGTGATACAAGTGCAAGAACAAAAAATCCAGTACTTCTTTTCACAACTACTCAACAGCTACAACAACCAGCAAAGTTGTTTTTCCAAGTCCTTTCTCTCACCACTCCCCAAGGTTCTTAAAGATTGTTGTTTCCTGGTGTGCACCACTGCACACAGAATTTTTGCTTAACGTGAATTTTCTTGTAATTAAGAGAAATTCCATCCTGGAAAAAAAGTTTAGTTATGTATCAGCCTCCATCAAACTAGAGTCTAATGTGCCTTGCCAGAATTTCGGAGACCTCTTTGGTTCTACACACTGGGAAGTCTCCAGGGGATGTCTGTCTTCAACTCTTAAAGGCTTCACAGATCCCATCCATGAATGAAGTACAGAGTAAATTCAGAGCACTTTCTCACCAAATTACCATATTAGGCAAATCTTCCTTCCACCTCCCATCCCTTGCAGTTTTATACAGCTTGTACTGCATGCTTGTGAAACGACACCTTCAAAGTCTGATAACTCAGTCAAATTAAAATGCATTTGTGAGGGAATACAGAAAAGCTTTTCTGAATGAGGTTTTAATTTTTTGCCAGATTTCAATTTTCTGCTCCAACTGCCTTGTCTTGAGAGTTTGGGGCGGGGGAGAGAAAAAAAATTCTTGTTTTCTTTCATTTCACTGTTCCACGCTAAACTGACTTTATAGCATTCTCCCCAATGGATATTTCCTTTGGGCAGGAAATGAGCCTATGTAAATTCATTCTGGGAAGAAAAGGTACAAGCAGCTGTTAAAGAATAGTGTGAATTGAAATACTTCAGTGATCATCTCTTACTGTAGTAAATTCTCCTTGGGTTTTGCCAAAGTTTTACAGTTTTATAGTCATGAATGGTAATTTAAGGACAAACTTTACTCTTATTGCTAACACCTTGCTATTAATAAAGCTGTGTGGGAGGATGCTGTTCCCATTTCGTCCGTCCACAGAGTTGAATTAAGTTAAAACTGCAGAATGAAAATTTGACCTTGAGTACCCACCTCACTTCTGGTGAGATCTGACTGAGCACGCGGCTTGTCCAGTGCTATCCTCTGCTGGCTTGTTGTGTGGAAGAGTTGAAGTTGGCTTTTGTCTTATTGCAGAGTTAATTGACAAATTTTGCGGTTAGTTAAAAGGGATGGTGTTGTCAAGTAGGAAAATGTCTAAAAAACTATTTGTGAATGTGGGATTGTGTTGAGGTACTTGTGGCAGGGTGTGAGATTATTGCATCTTGGGGCAGTTCAACACATGTTTTGTAAAACTGATGGTTTACTAAACATTGGATGAAAGCTCCATAGTTACTGTTGGACAGGTTGTGCATTTTCAATTTTGATTTGGTCTGAGTTAGGCTCTTGTTCATTTTCAGTCTTCAGGGGATTTTAAGTCCATTTCCTTAGGTTCTGGGGATCATTCCAGCTCTTCTGAAAAGGAAGCCTTGAAAATAGTGCCGAGGGTATTGGAAAATGATGGTATTTGAAAAGTGAGAGAGCACATTAATGGCTGTGAGATGAGAGCACTTACAGAATATTTTTCTTAACAAAATTACCGGCTCGGCTGTGCTCTGAGCTGATACCTGTTGAGGTAAGTGGGGCAGCTGATACTGTGATTGGGAATTTCAGGCCATCTCCTGCTTCAGGCAGGCAACACAATATTAAGTTATCTTGATGGCTTGAAAACTCATCCATTAAAGACAGCGCTTCTTATTGTGGAGTAAACACCTTTCCTGCAAAATCCACGGAGGTGGATTTTGTGATGTCAGTTTCAGAACAAAACCGGAAAGCTCCTGTCACTTACTTTGCTGAGACACAGAGCTAGTGAGGACTCCCAGGGTCATGGAGTTCAGTCCCCAGCTCTGGCTGATGCCAAATTGTATAATCCCTATACCGAATTAATGAATGCTTGTGCTGGAAATGGCACATGGGGGAATTACCGACACACGTTCTATTAAACACTCAAACCTCCCTGTGACCCTGTCATTGCTGGATGAAACAGCTGCTTAATGGATTCCCCACGACAGTGGGAAGTAACAATGCCTTGTCTTCCATAGCACGTGGCTGAGGCTTGGTGGTTTTCTTACACTACTTGCTTTATGTTCAGGCTGTATCTGCAAGGACAATTCCCTGTGGAGGCACAGGAAAGCTGAACCTTGGTGTTTGTGCTGTCTCCAAACCTTAAAGGTGTTGATAAAAGTGTCTCCAGTTTGTGATTCCTCAAGATCTGCCAGTGGAAATGGAGTTCTTTGGAAACTTGATGTGTTATGTCTTTACTTCTAGGCCACTTCTTTGTGAACCTTTCTGTCTCTCATCATGCGAGGTAGTCATAAAATTGTAGAGTCGTGGGATCATTAAGATTGGAAAAGACCTTTAAGATCATCAAGTCCAGTCATTAAGCCTGCACCACTGTGTTCACTGCTAAACTCTGTCCCCAAGTGTCACAGCCGGTGTTTTTTGAACACTTGCAGGCATGGTAATTCCACCACTTTCCTGAGCACTTTCCTGTTTCAATGCCTGACTGCCCTTTCAGTGAAGAAGGTTTTCCTAATATCTGATATAAACTTCCCGTGGTGCAACTTGAGGCCATTTCCTCTCATCCTGTCACTTGTTACCTGGGAGAAGAGACTGACTCCCACCTTGCTGCAGCCTCCTTTCAGGGAGTTGCATAGGGCAGTAAGGTCCCCCCCAGGAGCACCAAGCAAGTTGAAAGGTGAAGCCATAAGTTCCATCCTTTCACTAAAAGTAAAAATAGTCATTGAGGATGCCAATTGCTGTCTAATAAATAGCTTGGTATTAACAACTAATAAATACCTTGGTATTGACTTGCAGCAAACTGTACTTCACTGGAAAAAGCATCTTGAGCATGAACAGTTTGCCCGTTAAACGACTCACCAATGCAAATCGTATTTGAACAGCTGAGAGGCCTGATGAACTGGCAACCTCAGCTCAGTTATTTGTCCAGATCCTAGGGCTCAGGATGGTTCTCATTACTCTTGGTTAAAGAATGTAATTTTTAACTAGTGGGCTAATCTTGTGTGCTGAATAGACTAATAGATGCAGAAAATATTTACTAGATCAAGATATTTGCTGAAAAGAAAGGATAATAGCCTTTGAGAGAGGATATATCTGATACTTAAAAGCTTATTTACCTAAAATAACCACGGTACTATCAAACATCTGCACTGTAAGCAGGCAGATTGTTCTGTTAAGTGGAACCCTGGCCAAATAAAATATCCTCTACAGCTGACAATTACATTTGAGACGGAGTTCAGAGATAAAGAGTCAGAGGGAAGAAAGGAGAACACTGGCTTGGCTACTGTACCAGTGCTGTGTTTTGAGCCCTGGTAATACCTGATGACAGTCAGCATGATATTTACATTGCTGCATATACCATGAAGGCAACTGACAGTGATTAAAAGGGAAGGATGAACCTTCTCTACTAAAGTTGCTGTGTTTGGAAATGAGATGTTTGAGCCTGCTTTACATCGTGTAGAATTAACACTGCATAGCTGCAGTGCACTTTAAATTAGCCAGAGATGTTGGCATAAAATCAAATAAATATAATTGGTTTCAAACTAAAAATCTAATTTAGGCATGCTAATAGCGTCTTAAGTAAATGTGGCAGGTCACGCAGGACTTGTGTAACTGGCCCTTGGAGCTTACTGTAGTTACTGCCGTGGGGAAAATGGTCTCAGAGGTGTTCCCCAAATCACCTGGGTACCTTGGACAGCTGGAGGGTGTTTTATTAAAGGCATCATGGGAATGTCTGCTAGTCTGGACTGATTTCGGATATCATGAGGGCTGTGGGAGGTTAGGCATACAGCCAAGAGCAGCACCCTCTGCCACCCTCTCTTCTAGGCTTTGGTGTTTGCAGTGGAAATGTTGGAGGAATGTCAGATGGCCTGATACTCCTCTCTGGTAATCCTTCTCTCTGCTGATACCTTCTGTGGCCAGTGGCTTTTCCCCTGGTCTTTTTTTTCCTTGCATCTCTTGCTCTGGTGTGGAGTCTGATGCTGGAGGGGCTGCAGCTCTTTGTCATAGGGAGGCAGTGGAAAGGTCGTCTTGGCTGCATATGCTGTGGGCTGGTGACTGCAGATGGAATCAAACAGCAAAGTGACCTGGTGACAACTTTGTCACATATCTTGCTGACATGCTTTGCATGGCCAACCCTATTCCTCGCCCTCTGTTCCAGTCCTGGCCTGTTCTATATTGACAGGCTGTCCATTTTCTCTCCAAGCCTGTCACTTCCCTGCTTAGTCCGTGAGGATTCTCAAGCTGAATGTTTGCCGAAGGTGGAAAACAGATGGCATTTTTCTGTATTCAGGGCCTAAGAAATATTGAAAGATTTTTGAGAGAACAATACGGTGTGGGGTGGGGTGAAAATTTCCATAAGACTCCCCTTCCTTTCTGCAGAAACCTTGGCACTGAGTCGTTTAGATTACAGTAGCTAACCTCTCTCCAGCTTAGAAATCAATGTCATTTATTTATTTATAGTGTAGAGTTCAGTGGGGCCATGGGGAGATGTACCTAGCTGGGGGTATTGCCCATCAGTTACTGGTGGCTCTGAAAATAATACTGGACATCTTACAAGTGATTGGATTTGGGTTTATATTCCTTCCTCTGAGTCTGAGATGTGAATTAAAGACTTGGGCAATAAGTCTGCAGCATTGAGTGTTTCTGTATCGATGGACCACTGGAGGGGAAGCATGTTTAAACAAGTGCTGGCAGCATTGTATGATCTTTGCTGGCTTGCTTATCATCCTTCTCCACTGTTCATAGAGCACTAGGAATCTTGAGAAATACATTGTCTTACATGGGCAGAAACCTCTGAGCCCTGGACACGATGTGTGGTTTTCAGTGGTATTCTGAACTGCAAGAGCTCTCATCAAGATGGAGAATAACTCACTGTCAGCAAGTTTACGTGCCGTTCAAATGTTTTGGCTCTGTTTCTAATTGGACAGCAGACTTTGAGAGTATGCTTCTCCTTATTTTCTGAAATTCTTTGAGCATGCTTGATTAATGCTGGAATATCAGTTGTCTGTTGGACACTGCAGGTGCTGACATAAATTGAGCAAAGACTCTCAGGCTTTGGGAAAGACACATAATGGTGTCTTAATAACAGAAATCCCTTGTATTGTGAAATACAAGGGAATATTTGAATATATATTTCAATATATTTGAAATCTTTGGCCTCAGAACTTGCACAGAATCTCAAACTACTTGAGCTCTGCCTGTACTGGAATAAATGATCAGAGAGCATTGCAAAGCGATACACCCGCAATTTAAACGAAACAAACAGGAATTCACGAGTGAGAACTGCTTTTCCCCATTCCTCCTTCTTCAGTTACTTCATTCTTCCTTACTTCTTCAGTAAAAGGTCTAGACTGTAATCATCAGATGTGCTGGTGTGGAGTAGAAGTCACTTGTATTTAAGTCTTAATTCTCTGCCTGGGCTTGTTACCACCCCATCCTTGCCCTTTCCCAGGGTGTTGTCCAGCACATGCCCTGTATCTTAGTGTACCTGCAGCCACCTTTGGCTTGAACCCAGCTGAATGTTCCCAGCACTGGGCTGTGCTCAAGGTGAGCCTGAACAAGGAATGAACCTGCTGCATGCAGTGATGTGAGATAGGCTGGACGGAAGGGTGGGGTGACATTTTGACATTGACCACACGGAAATGCAAAGTTTTAAAATTATTTATTTAAACCAGGGTTGAGCTGTTGTTCCTAAAGCCTTTTCATCAGAAATACAAGGGTAGCCACTGTCTTGTAAATGTGAGAGTTCAGCTGTTACGCTGCCTGCAGGACTGTTGCATGCACATAGTGCAGGTGTCTCCATATGTAATGTGTACTTATGCTGTGATATGTAGTCCGTGGGGATTGCTGGTTTTTCTCCACCTCCCCATATAGGCTTTAAATTTGGCTCCTTCACAACTTTCCAGTTAAATCTGCTTTCACTTTCTGCCTTTGCTTATGCTTCTCTGATTTATTTCTTCCCTGCACTGTATTAGCAAGTGTTCCTTTCCCTCTTCCCTACACAGCATCTTTGCCATCTCTGCTGTTGATCAAACACTGCATGACTGGAGTTCAGAGAAGGTGCACTGAGTTAAACCTGACCTCTTACTACTTCTGCAGGGTTTTAAATAAGTGCTTGTGCTGTGGATGTGTTATCCTTCAGCTTGTGAAGAAATGTAAAACCCTGGTTCTTCTCTCAATAGAAAATACTATTCATAGTAAATTTGTATTGAGAATGAGTCGTGGAAAGGTATCTGGGAGTGAGCGTGGCTGTGTTGGCGCAGCTCTGGGAGCTTCCTGGGGATAGGTGCATGTCTGCCCTGCCTTGTTGCTGTGGCAGAGGAGCTGTGCTCACTCCTGTGATTTTGTAACTTTTTTGTGTCTTGGCCGTGGATTACTGCTCTGCTGCTGCTTCAGTTCCCCACAGGTCTCCCAAGCGGGTGCAGAGCAAACCCAACTGACTGGGTTTTGCTGCTGCTCCCAGTGTTTCTAACAGCAGTACTCAGAGCCTGCTTGCTGTTTGGGCTCACTCTGAGCAGGGCTAGAAGCACCCAAGTGATCTTCCTGCTGATTTGGGGCTGTAACTTCACTTCTAGAGTTGTTAACACTCTTCCTGCAGTCCTATGCTGAGTAGATGATACTTGGCTGTGAAAGCTTTTTGCTCTCCACAGGTAAGCAGACCTTTTGCCCCCTCTGTGGCAGTATTAGGAGTATGTCCGAGTCCTGTTACACATTTCCTTTGGTTTTATTAATGCTATTTGTAGCTGTTATTGTAGATTGCATCTTCCATTTTGTAGTAAGAGTGTAGTGGGGAGATGGCTTGAAAAACATGTTCAAGGACTGTTAACATTGCATTACTTCACTCTTCCTGAATTGTGGGGCTTGTGCCAGCAAGATTTTGACGTCCAGTGGACTCTTGTTACCAAGTCCTGCTTGGAGAAAGGAGTATTCTCACCCCATGCTGAGTTGGCTGGAAATTCAAAAGTAGGCTTTTTTTTTTTTTNACTTTTAGAAGTAGTCCATTCTTTGCAAGAGGACTCTTCTCACCAGAAGCCTCAAATGAGGTGCAGAAAATAGAGGCATCACTTTGCCTTCCTAGCAAATGGACCAAACAATGCAAGATCAGTCTGAATTTGCAATTTGGTATTTAATTTCTGGTTTAATTAGATCTGTATTTGTCCTGTGCTCTGTAAGAATGCATAAGAAGTTCTATTCCCAGTCTTGCAGCTTCTTGTTTTATTGCTGTATTGTCCTTGGAATGAGTAATCAGAGCAGGGCTCCCACAGCTCTTTGGCCTGAGTCTGTCAAAGAGTTGAGGCATCCAGAGATGGAGTGAGCCTGCAGAGACACGAATACCAAGCATTAAAGGTTGTAAAGCATTAAAGATCTCCTGGGCTTTGGGGTACCTGGAACCTGACAGTCATTGCTTGGTCCAGAGCAGCCTTGCAGGGAAGTGTTTTGTGTGCATTGTTCATAAGAGGAAAACCCAGGGGTACAATTATAAACAGAGCCTGCGTCACGAGCGGCTTTCTGGCACCACACTCCAGATAGTGGAGGATGGATTCCAGATCTCGCTTAAAAATAGAGAGGTCGTGTGTGTGCAGGGAAGAGTGGAAGCACAGGGCAGGGTTGTGCGGAGGTGTTTGGCTGAGCGTGGCCTAATGCTGAAGGAGACTTGGGAATGTGACTTATGGGGGCAGATGTGGAGAGCTGGATTTCTCCAGCCTTAGAAGAGTTGTTGCTGTCCTCAACTATCTAGTGGGAAGTTCTAGAGGAGGTAAAGCTGGATTCTGCAGAGGTGCATGGTGGAAGGCCAAGGTTGGGAGCAAAACTGGGAGATCTAATTAATTAGCAAGGGGGGAAAGTTTACCATGTGAGTGGTCAAACACAGAAACAGCCCAAAAGGTTGTAGAAATATCTCTTGTTAAAGAAAATCCAAACTAGACTGAATTCGATGCTGAGGAACCTGATCTAAGTTTGAATTTGACCCTGCTTTCGGCAGGAGAGTGGACAAGAGGTTTCTTCAAACCTAAATGGTTTGTAATGTTCATTTGACCCTGGGAAAGAATATTTCTTCTACAGAGGGTATTTGATACTGCAGTAGGATAAGGACTGATGCTCCAAGACTGTTACGGAACATGTCCCCTGTTGATTGTAACAGCTTTGTGAGCAACTGAGTTACAGTGAAGGGAAACTTTCACAGATCCCAGGGTGCCTGAATTAATTTAAAGCTCGAGCAACACTGTTTGTGAGTCCTCCGTCCATGTAACTACTTCAAATCGCTATTGCACGTGGTAGGAGAATACTATCCTAGAGGCAGGATTTGATGCTTGTCTTGTGACTGTTTGACATGACTGTTCCCATTGCTTAAGCAGATCTCTCTGCCAAGAGGATCTCTGGCTTCAATTGCATTTGCCTGGGAAGAGGCATCAGTGCAATTCATCCCAGTCTTACTGGGAGAACTGCAATGTCCTTATGTGGCTGCAGAGATTCAGTTACATTCGAGACAAAGTGTGTAGGAACATGCTGTGTCCTCTGGTCGGTCTCCTATCTTTCCACTCCTCCAATTAGCCTTGAAATAACTGGTTTCCATTAACTTCGACTGGGATCTCAGAGGGCTTGTCTTTATTTTCAAAAACACAAGCTTCATGTAAATTGCGGAACCGTAGAAGAGATGGTATCCAGGCTCCTTTGAAAGCTGATGCTGGGCTTTCATGGGGAGCTCGTCTCAACTTAAGAAGTTCAGGCTGGAGCTGTGGGTGATGAAGGTACAGGGAGCATGGATCCACGGATCTAGAGGAGATAATCTGGAAAATCAGGCTTCAGTAACTGAATGCTTGGGGACTTCTTTATTTGGGTTATTTTAATCCTTTCAGAGGTTGGGTTTATTTCAGAAAGAGCCATTTAATTGTAGAAACATGAAAGAAGCAAGGGTTAGAAAGGGTATGTTTTCCTCTTAAGGCGATATTTTCTAAAGTAGGTCGTGACCCTCTTATGCAGGAATTTTGCAGCTGCTATCCTGAGGGTTGGAACTATATCTGAGAGCCTGCAGAGGCAAAAGCAGGGGGTATTAAGCAGATCCTAATACCCATTTGGGGTCTCTTTCCTCCCCATCACCCTTCAACAAAATGATCTCCTGCTTTTCAGGAATAAAGCAGCAAGCATTTGGCTGTGCCTGGTTTTCATTGTTTTGCTAAGCCGTTATGTTGTAAGAGATTAACCAGGGAGCAAATTTTCTCCGAAAGCTGATCTTGGGAGAGGCAGAGGGAAGAGCCTCAGCACTGACCTTGATCAGAGTGTCTTGAAGTGGGGAGTGAGCGGGAACCCAGCACAGGAACATTAACCCCGTGCTGCCCACATCATCGGGACTGCAGTTGGCTCTGATCGCAGCAGATCTGTGGCTGCTGGGAGAGTTGGTTTGTCCAAGTTATGCTACCCTGGCACAAACTGCTCTTGGGGTTTTTCCTCATTGAAGGTTGTTCATAGCAGCCCAGGAAATCTCTTCTCTTCCCACTGTTCCCGATATATTTGTTACCTGCTCTTAAACTTTATAAAACTTCTTTGGTGGGCTTTTTCTTTTGCTCTCTATTGGTGTCATCTCTGCCTATGCTTGTTTTCACTTAGCAATGTGTTCAGCATCCTCGCTGCACCTTCTTTCCTTTCTTTCTCTTGCCACCCTGGCATTTAATAAACAGTGTGGCTGCAAAGCCTGAAGTGCCCGTGTTGCCATGTTTTCTGAACTCTCCAAAGAAGCATGGAAACCCGTCTTTGTTTGGTCCCAGAAGCACGGCACGCTGCTGCTGCCACCAAAGAGCAGCTTGCTTGTGGCACATCGTGCTGCAGCTTGGCTTAATCCTCGCTTGATACGCTTTTGAGATTTCATTGTTTCTCTATAATTAGTGCTACAGAGGAGCTGAAAGAAATGACGAATTAGCGGGAGAGGGGGGAGTGGGGAGAGCAGGTGGTGATCGAACTAAAGAGAGCTGCCAGAAAAGTAGGAGCAGCAGGGAATTAAATGGGAGGAGTCTCGAGTTCAGATGATTCCCTGCCATGTGCCCAGAAGGATTTAGTTTGGGATTTCATTACTGTTCAAATGATGCCATACACTCATAACAGATCGGGTCCCTATAGGCTGGGGCATTGTCCAGCACTTAGTGAAAAACAGTTTTTGCCCTGAAGTCCTAGTGAGCATTGATCGTGCAGACTCGGGGAGTGGAAGGGAGCTGTAGCATGAGTGGTCCTGCTTTTAATTAGGTTGCATCTATTGTTTCTGGTAGTAACATCCTAAAAGAATAAAACACAAAGCTATTCTTTGTGTGGTGACTTCTATAAAGCCTTGGACTTCATCTTGTGGAGGATTTGGTTCACAGTACCAATGTTGTATCTGGATTGTAAGAAGCACCTCTGCCGGTTGTGCTTACACGTACCAGGTTTAACTGGCACAGAAATCCTGGGATGTCATGCTGAGGGGGGAAACAGGAGCATGCTGACACTATTCAGTGTCTGAGATACCTAGAAAGAGTCTTTGAACACAGATACCTGTGCTGATGAGGACGAGTAGCTTTAGAAGTAAAAATACACACTGAAGAACTAACTAGGGAGTGAAAAGGGTTGTGTGACAAGACAGTCCTCTGAGGTGCACAGTCATATATTCTTCCAGCATCTGGCTTGTGTTTTCAGCCTCTGTTACTATGCACCAAGACATCCAAAGAAAGAAATCATGATACTGGTGCTTTGAATGTGTCAGCAGCAACATTTCTTCAGGGATCTGACTCTTTCCAAAGAAATGATACAGTGTTTGTTTTTTGGTCTGACTTCAAAAAGGCTGTTGCTGTAGGGAGACCAGCAGTGCTAGGAAGTGCAAACTCACTTCTGCCTCTTGTCACCACTTCTGTGTGCGCTGCTCTCTTTGTCTTGAGCCTTTGTGTTTTTACTTTTTTTTCCCCCCACCAAAGAAGCAGCAGAAACAAAATAAGAGAAGCAGGTACTGGGTGGAGAGGAGTAGGTAAGTGCCACCCAGGATTCCCAGAGAGTGGGAATTCATTTGTGCTGGGGCTGCTGCTTTTGTGCTGGATTCCTGCACCTGCTGGGCAGAGTGACTACAGGGAGTGCATGTGGAGGTTTGTTTCTGGGATATTTGTCCTGTGCTTAATGTTGTGTATTTCAACCCTGCTCCTGGCAGTCTAACCAAACTCTGCTGTCAAAACCTCCCCCTCTTGCTCTTTCTGAGCACTTTCTGTTAAATATCTGCATAGACCTCTCCATCATCTGTCATTTGCTCAAGAACCTGTTTACAGCACTCAAACTTTGTTTTCAAAGCCCCTTGTAAATATTCTTGCTGTTATTGCTGTCCTTTTCCTCATAACTTTGTTTTGCCTTGTGCTATGAATACTCTCTGGAAAACAGTATGTGTGTGAGTAATAAATGGCCTCAGTCTTGAACTTCTTAAAAACCCATTTGCTTTGTGAAATAATAAAGCTTTAGCAACCTTAGCATTTTGTGTTCCGCACACTTCTGCCTTCTGCCATTAAAATATAAACTCCTGAGTACAGGGAGTCCTGGCAAGCTGATGCTCTTGTCCAGGGTGCACTGGCCATGCCATATAAAGTGAAGTCAAAGTCCTGTAGCTCCACTGTAGCAGGTACTGGTTGAAAATTAGAGGAGCAGAGTCCCACAGTTCAGGGCTTTTAAATTTATTTCAGTGTGACTTGGAATGGAGCAGTTTTTCAGGGCTGGGTTTCAAGCTCTTTCCCCCACCTGGAACTTTATTTGAGTTGGCGCAACTTGTGAGAAGACTTTTGATGGTGATTGTAGGGAGCTTCAGTAGCCTTTGATTGAAAATGAAAGTTTTTGCCCCCAGTTTATGTGAATGTACTAGAAAAAAATCACAAAGCTTGCAAAAATGTGCTTTACCTGAATTGTAGATTCTGGAAGTAGTTTTTATAGTGTTTAAAACAGGAGAATCTGCTAAAATAAGTGTGTTACTCCAAAATGCAGAATAGTTGTTCTCATTTCTCTCAGCCGAAATGGGCTCAAGAGTTATGCCTGGGATAATAAACAAAACAGCTGTAGATTTATTTTTATTAGCATTTTTTAGGTATTTGCAATAGGAACTTTTGAGCTATTTTCCACATATCCTACCCCCTTTTTTATTAATTTGGATTTACTCCTTTCCAGTGAAGTGTGTAAATGTGGGGAACCAGTGTGAAGGTAGAAAGTAAAGCAACAAGGTGTCCTGTTGATGAGAGGTGAATGTTGCAACAGCTTCTGGGGGCCAACAAAAATGAACTGAACATCAAATAGATTTTAAGTCTCACTATTGCAAACTCCTTTTCATGTCATAGGATATGATGTTGCTGAGCACTTTAAATCCAGAACTCCCTACTTGTAGCAGTTTGAAGGACTGTGTGTTAAAATGTGGTATTTTTTCCGTACTGGAATTTAAATGTTCTCTGGCTGCGGTTTTCAACCCAGAAACTGAGGCAGTGTGGGAGCTGGAGTTGAACCTGCTTGAATGAAACCTGCCTCGTGTCTTTGCATAAAATGAGGAGAGATGAGAACAGCAATTAGTGCATAAAAATATTTGAAAAATCTCATTAGTGTCAGTAGCAAAGAGTGGCTTGTTTTGGCACTTTGGATGAACACATCAGATTAAAAGTCTGTGTGACCCCAGTGACATATCTTTTAAAAGTACATGAATAGAATCACTCTTTTATAAGAAAGCTGGAGTCTGGAGGGGGTTTTTGGTCTGCAGAGCTGTAATGATCCCTGGAAGGGATCGTAAAGATCAACTTGTTTTCCTTCAGTTTGCCCAGCACTTGGATGTGGCAGCTGAGCCAACCCATGGAGCTGCGCAGTAGGGAGTGCCTAGAGCGCTTTCACTGGGTTTTTACCTGGCTCTGCTGTCTTTACTATCTGGCACTCAGAATTTTGTTGTCTGGCCTCCCTCCCTTCCTGCTCAAGTCTGTGAGGTGTTGGTAACTCTCTCTTTTCCCCCCCCCAGGGAGTGGAGCGACTGCAGTGGTCCAGGCAGCCTTCTGCGCTCCGAAGAAGGAGAAGGTGGCGATTAAACGGATCAATCTTGAGAAGTGTCAGACGAGCATGGACGAACTCCTGGTATGCAATCAGAATTGTCTGGGGAGCTGTATTTTAGTTATTTTGGAAATATCTCTTTGCAAAGTGCCTTCAAACCTTTCTTGAGGTGGGGTGAAGGTGAGGTAACTCGACTGACTTCATTAGAGGCAGCTCCCTTGCCCTGGTAGTGGAGCATGGTACTCAAAATGTTAAAAAGATCAACTGTTGCAAAGCTTCAGACTGTTTGTTTAGAGCTCAGCACTTTGTATAATCCCTTTGTTTTGAACTGAGTTAATGTGCAAGTGGGAAGCTCTGCTGTACTCACAAGAGCTCTGAAGTTTGAGGGGGATCCAGAGCTACGTGCTTTCAGAACATTCAGAATTTAAGGGAATGGCTTTGCTTTCTTTTCCTTTCCTGCAGTTCTTTACATTTTTTCCCCTTCACCTGTAAAGAGAAAAACTGAATGAATTAGCTGTTGTTCCTAATCTCTTTCTGGTACTGATGCCAGCTAAAGGGATCACTGACATATTGCAGGCTGCCATATGGAAACCCCCGTAATTCTGAGTTCAGGACAGGAGACAGAGTCCTTTGGAGCTGTAGTGCTGTAATTTTCTGCTGCTCTCTGCCTCTTTTCTCAAGGTTATCTCAATGAAAAACAGATTTTTGCAGTAGCTGTGGTAACTGAAATTTCCCTTTTCTCATCTGGCTCCTGTGTTGATGGGCTTAGTTTTCTTCTCTTCATGTGTGTGTGAGCTGGTGCCTCTGCAGTGCAGTGGTTGTCCTGTTCACCTCACATCTGGAAGGTCCCTGAATTTCAGCCAGGCAGAAACAGGCATTCCTGTGTCTCTACTAAAATGAGAAAGCTCTCTGGAGCAAAACTTCCCACAGTAAATATTGGCATTATGGAGATGAGGCCTGGTACCATCTTTTCTTCTGAAGCAGCTCTCTAGGATTTTTATAATCCTGCCTTGTCTTTCTGTCCCCTTGAATCTCGACAGCTTTCTGTAGTTTACCTCAGGCACTTGTTTTGATGCTTGCCGTTAGAAGGTAGAATAGAGATGGAATTTGGGAGTCCTGCTACCTCTACATTTGTACCATCTTCAGCAAATCACCTGAACCACAGTTCCAGTTTCCATCTAGTGTCTAATGCTATTTTTGTCATTACAGGTATCTGCAAATCTGCCCTGGTAAAGAGGAAGGGCTCCATTCAGTCTGTCACATTTTAGTGCTCCTGTGGAGCGTTGCGTGTAGGACTCAAGATGGCCTGTGTTCAAATCCTCTTATGGCTCATGCTAGTGTAGGAGTTCAAGATCTCTTCTCACAGTTGGTCTTTTTGTCCTTATACCAACCCTTGGTAACCTTTCCAAGCCTTTTATGTGGCTTGCCCATACTGCCCTGCCTTCGTGGTATTCCTGACTGCATTGTCAGGATGTAGTAATTGAGACTGTGATTCTTTGAGTAATTGCCAATTCTGGCTAAAAAGAGTTGGGTTCAGAAAGAGACACTGCAGAGACTTGGTGTGTAATTTTAGATAAGTACTCCTAATTGCACATTTTAAGTCTCTGGCTGACCTGTTCCTCACAATGGTTTTTGCTGTTATGGGTAGGCCTGCAGTGTATTGCTGTTGTCAGCTCTCCAGAGCTTCCAGTTTTGTGACCGGATCTGGTGTGGGTCCTTCTCTGGGCTTGGGTATGCAGCTGTAAATATTCTTGAATTTAAAAGTCATGGAGAGGTGGAGGGGCACAAAGATGGTTCTGAGCTGTAGCAGCTTCCTGGGGCAGGGTTTTCTGAGGTAGATGTGTTGTGTGAAAAAGTGTTTTCCCTGTGTTTATTCAGAATTTGTCAGTCTATTGGATCACCAGTGTTGTTTCTCAGTGCAAGAGCCAAAAGAATGGAAGTTCCTGATTTCACAGCCCTGTATGCTTTTAGCTTAACTTCTTTTTATCTTGTTTCCGTATCTGCTTCTACCCTAAGGTAAATATTCTCAAGTTTTACGTTCTTGTAGTCTCCCTTAATGGCAGTTTTCCCAATTAGTTTAATTAACTTTTCTGAGCAACTACTTTGTATTGCAGGATAGTGCCTTGCCCACCAAAAAAAAAAAAAGTTAACTGTAGATGGTTGCAGGTTACAGTTGTTTTGAGAAGCAAATGCGAAGACAAACATGATGAGTTCACACTGGAGTATGTTATGCCCCCACCTTGCTTTCTCCTTTCCACCAGTGCTGTTACAACCACAAACTGGGGCTTTCATGAGCTCCATTATCCTTCTGTTGCTCTGAAGGCATTTGAGCACAACAGTCAGCATATGGTGAGCTCTGTTTTCCTGCCTGGGGTCAGGAGAGTGCTCTTGGGTTACCTCACTGCCCTCTCATTGGGCAGTGTGATAGCAAAGGGAAAATTGTGCTTAAATTATTTTATAATTAGTTTTCTACAGTGCCTCAGACCGATAGACTTCTCTGCTGAAGCAAGCTTCCTTATTCGTAGAAGCTGCACAGCCAAGAGAGTAGAACAGTGTCATATTGATTGGGAGAGGGTAGGGAGACCAGTACCAGCTCTGCCATCCTTAAAAAGATTCTTTGGTTCTTGTACACCTCTTTCAATGTCTGTGCTGCATAGTTGTTGGCACTTGTAGTTCTTGGGATGGAGAAGAAGAGGAAGATTAATTTGGAGTGGGAAATACAGAGTAAGTGGCTCTGTCACCAGCTGGATGGATGAGTGGCCTTGAGCTTCCTTTAGGCCTAGCAGGTGTCCAGAGGCCAGGAAATCTGGGACCACATCCTTGCTTTGGAGATGCCCTGCTTAGACTGAGTAAGCGCTATGACTTGGCTCATTAAAGGTATTGATCTTGATCCTTTTATCTCTATATTCATTTGAGCTGTGTGAGTGGTCAGGAATAAACTGCACACTTTGCATATACTGTATGACATTCTAGGTTAATGCACTTGATTTATTTATTGCTGCTATGGGGTATGGAAAATGCAGGAAAGCCCAGTTTTGTTGAATCATGAGCAAGCCAAGTCAAGGGCATTCGGTTCTTCAGCTCAAGTGCTAATTGCTGTAAAGAATGTAGACAGCAGGAGTAATGCTGTGCAGAGATGGGCCTCTTTCTAACCCAGCAACTGAAATAGATGATATTTGTCAGGAATTTATTTCCATGCTTCATCTTTATCTTCTTCTCTGTACATTTTTGAATGCTCCCAGATCTTTCCTAGACTGCCTGTGGGATTCAGCTGACAGAGAAGGACAACGTAGCTTATAATGATTCTTGCTCAGGGCTGTGACTGGGAGTGGAGTGTAAGGAGAGGTAGTCAAATACAGTGTTGTCTACAAATTGTCTTGGACTTTTTCATTTATTACTGAAGTTCCACTTTTTATTTGTCTTGCAACCCACAGTAGTTAACAATTACACTGGTGTGGGTTTGCAAACAGTCTGCTTGCTCATGTGTTGTATTTCACAGCTGCACACCATTCAGTGCTGTGTTTTGCTCTGACTCTTTCCCATTGTGGGATGCTGGTTGCTTTGCTGCTGTTGCCAATCCTTGAAACAGTGGTGTAACACCTGCCTCAAAATAACCATGCCTCCAGCCTTTTTTCTTGTGTAAGTGTTTACTTGTTTTAAAGAATTACTGATCTAAAAGGCCTTAAATCTCCCTTCTGTCTTACAAGCTCTACTTCATTTTCGTGCAATTAAAGCTGAGTTTTCTTTCATCCAGATGGAGACTTTTTTCTCCATGAGTAGCAGATGACGTGGGTTGTCAGCTTAGCAGTTACCAGGAATGTTGAACAGCAGAGAGGGAAACATAAGCTATGGGATATTTCACACTGGGCTTTCCCAGCTAGGGGGAAATGCTGCCTGTTTATTCCCTAAGATGATTCAACAGGAGACAGGCTCAGGAAAGAGCATGGGAGATGTGGTGTTGCTGTTCCTAGGAAGATTCCAAGTTCTTCCTTCTCCAGAGACTGATTGCCCTGAGCCTGACGGGTTGCACACAAGAAGTGAAGGTGCTACTCTTTCACTGCTATGGCCAGAGGGCAGTTAAGGAGGCTGGGGGAACAAGTTGAACTGCAGTTAAACAGAAATGTCCTTTAGAATTTCATGGAAATAACCTGAGGAACTTGCTGCCAATAACATGGAGATCAAACATTGCGTGAGATTAAATAAATCAACCTATAGTTGAGAAGGTTAAATTAGATAGGATTTAAGAAAAGGATTATGAACTCCCCTGGTTTAAAGCATAAGCCAACTGTTAACTGCCCAGGCTTAGTCAGAAGTCTACCCTCTGGGCAGATAATTGTGTAACTGCTTTTTGTAGGGTTTTTACACCTTCTTTTGAAGGCTTGGACAGGATATTGAACTGCCTTTGATCTGACAGAGCACTTCCTACGAGTAGATTAACCAGACCACAGGGTTGTTGGGAACAAAGCAGCAGATTGCTGTGGAGGTAGTACAGATGTTTCATCCATGCCTGTCATCTGATGGGAATTGCCATTACAATTCCATTTCTAGGCCTGAGGACCTTTACACTTGCTCCAGGGAAAAGAAGTCCCCAAGTGTCAGTGCCAGGGAGTCTGGTGTATGATACGTGGTTTCCGCATGGTTATTTGATCTGCTGTGTTACATGTTCCTTGCGTGTTGGGATTGCAGCTTAAGACGTAAACCTATGCTGGGTACAGCTTGATTGTATTGTTTATCAAAGCAGCAACAACAGAAGTCTTACTTACTGGACTGGTTCAGGTTTTGGTTTTTTTGTGTAAAGTTCACTATGAACATCAGGATTAATGATGGGTGAAATCCTGAACATAGAATGTCTTCACTTGGGCTGGATGAGCACGAGATGGTGCATGTAAAGAACTTTAGAGAGTTTGCAGCTGTCTGGGGGCACTAATCACTTTGAAAGCATTGTTGAGCTGTAAGCACTGGGTATTGATCTGACCAACTGCAAGGGTCAGTGATAGGTTAGTTGGTGATGTGGGTAAAGCTGGCTTGTATCTGTGAGAGGAGGCAGTCACTTGCCCATTTGTTTTTTGGTGGAAACCAATAAAAAATGGCCACGTAGGAATTGCTACACCACAACAGTTCAGAAACACCTGCTTCCTTCAGTACCTTTTCACTAATGCTGAAGACTTTGAAAGAGAGAACAATCACTGAATGAGGCTCAAGAGCAGCCATTAATATGGGCAACTGCTGAATTACTTGCCATGAGACTGTTTTGTTCCCATCACTGAAGATTACTTAATGGATGAAGTGTGTTTATCCCTTTCAGGATTGTTTCTTTTCCACTGTTGTTCTAGGGCTAATCTAACCCCTCTTTACTCATGCCAGTTTAGTTCCTGTAGCCACTTGAGGCAAGGAGTTGAACTGGATAATCCAAGGAGGGGGAGTTGAATCAGAACCTCTGATTTTGTGCTTTCCCCCCAACTTCTCAAAAAGCATCTCTCGAATTAATTTTGGTAGAAGAATATGTTTGGGTTTGTTTTTTATTTTTAGTTATGTTGCCGCCTTAAAAGGCAAATGAATTCTTATTGTCAATTTTACAATCTTTTAGCTAAACCGTTAAAATTTCACTTGGAGCAAAATGTGAATGGTTATGGCTGCCTGTAGGACTGGAGCTCTAAATCCTGCTTTAAAAGGATGAAGAGCAACTTTAATGCCTTATCTCTCAGCTGAAATCTCATGGTATAAGATCTTTGCGAGCCGTAGTTGAAGCATTGGTGTTTTCAAGGGGTGATCACATCTGACCTGCTTTGATTTCTGCCCCAGCCATCCTTTCCCTCCCCACTTCTCTTATGGTTGTGATTCCCTTCAAACAGGGTAGCCACACTGACAGCTTTCTGGACTCCTCTGAAGTTGCAGGTAGCCACATAAAAGCACTCTGCTGCTGTTCTGTCTCTCTTGAGTTCACGTCAACATGTAGGAAGTAAAACTAAATAAAGCACAATTTTTATCCTGGTATTTGAGAGCAAGTGCCTCTGAAGCAAGCCTTGGGGCAGATAAACACAGAGTAAAAGGTGATGATGTGAAAAGAAAATACCATTAAGAAACTTGAGCTGGTAGCTAAAACCTGCTCCTATTAATTCAAACTTCAGTTGTGTGTCAGCGGGCAAATAAACCTTCATCCAAAATAGCAGATCTCCAGAAGTATGTCTGACTTACAGGAGACTAATAGGTTGCTTATGATTCTAGATTATACTTCACTGCAGTTTTATTACTGTTTTGCAAACCTTGAAATGTTTCTTTTATTGCCTGTAGAAGTACTGAAAACATTTGTCAGAACCCTTAATGGAAGCCATGGAGGCATTTAGAGCTAATCCCAGTCTATTTGCTTTTGGTATTTGACAATACAGATATTTTTAATATCTCGCCCAGGGTGAGCATGTAACCATTTCCAAACCATTGCCTGTGTCTAGACATGTTTTTGTTGGGCATTCATTCTCTGTAGCTGAGCAGAAAGCAGAGCAATTTGTGGGAATTGGCAGGAAGGCTGTCTCTCATCACTGAAGCCATGGAGTGTGAGGGGTGTTGGATGGAAGAGCTGCTTATCATCCTCTGCATCTGTGGATGGCTTGGGGGTCTGTATCAAGTGACCCATGGCTGTTGGTGGAGAGGGAATAAAGCAACCTTTCCACCTTAAAACTTGTGTAGAGCAGCCCAGGTAGATTATTACAGAGGTGTGGAAATCACTGAGATTTTTATTAGCAGTCTTCCAATATAGTTTTGATGCTGGAGAAAATATGGGAAGCGCAGTTGTAAATCTGTTATTTGAGGATAGCAGTCTTATTAGGGAGGTAGGAAGAAGAAACCTTTGCCTGCTGTGACTTTGTTGTGTTTGAAGAGCAGCAAATTCTCCCAAAAGCTTTGGGAATAGTATTAAAGGTGAGCTTACTACACACAGAATGACTGTTGCTGCGTTTTATCCCTTCCTACTCTAAGTATGCTTTTGAGCAAAGCTGCCCAGTGATCCTTGAGTGGGATTCCTGCTTTAGCTACAGCCCTTCAGCCTCTGCATTTGTACTGAGCAGACTTTGTATGTATGACAGAATTGGCTTGGTTTCAGTTATGCCAGGAAGCATTTTAACCACAAAGCCCCTGTGATTTGCCACTATCACTTAAAACAATTGTATGGGTTGAGCTTTCAGGATGTTGGTACCCTCTTTGGGACAGAACAGGAACCAAGCTTTGATGTAGCCAGTGTGCGATTAGCCTAGAAAACTGCTGAAAATGAAGTGGGGGTTTGTGGGTGGGAGAGAAAGTCTGCCTGGCTGCTGTTCCTTCTGGTTGGTAATAATGTAAAAACACTGAAAATCGTGGGCTGTGATGCAATTAATTATTCAGAGCTGTGCCACACTGTGTGAGAAATGATTAATCTGCCTGTGTTACACATCCACTGGCTGACAGAGGTGTTTAATTGCACAGAGCAGGTTTGTGATTATTTATTTTCCCTCTTTATGCTCTGGTGCACATGACAGACTTAAGCTTTTTTTTTTTTTTAGCTGTGCTTCCCAGCCCAGGGAGCAGATTGTGGTAGTGAATGAGAGAGGAAGTTCTTCAAAAATAATAAAATGGTAACTAAGAGTCACAGAATGCCTGAACAATTCTGTAGTACAGGGCTGCTTAAATGGTAAAGATCTGATTCAGGTCTAGGTTCTTAAGTAAACTTGGTCCAGACTTTCTCATTGCCTCCTGTACTCCAGTAGGATACACAAATATATATTAAATATGCAGTGCTTGTATATATTTCTCATATTACTCTCTCTATCTCTCAGGAAACTGCTTCAAAATATTTTGAGCAGTCTAGCTGAGAAAATATAAAACCAGCTTCTCTAGATAATTTCTGAGAGTGGTGGATTTGGTGCAGGTCTGGCTGATGGGTTGGATTACCAGGCCTGCTTGCTGCTTTCCACCTTAGTTTCCTCTGGTGCCACTTGTTCTCATGAAGTATATTTTAATTGTCAGAGAGAGAACTACAGAGAACCACAGAAAACTCCAAAGTTGCTGATTTATTTCCTTTTTGAAAAATGACTTGACACAAGTGAAAGTTTGCTAGGAAGGGAGCTGGAGCTGTCAGAGTAAGCAGAATATATTGTTTTAGGCTGTATTTATTTTCACAGAGTGTTTTTTAGTCAGAGTATGCTACATAGAGATGAATAGCCTATTCCCCACTCTTCAAATATCCTTTCCTGTTTAGAAGGATTCTTCTTTAATCTGCTTGTTAAGTTTCCTGGAAAGTTGGTGCCTCTCCTGGGGAAGCAGAAAGAGGAACCAATTGCTTTGGATTCCTCAAATGCACCTACTCCCTGAAAAGCAGTGCTAAGTGGATAAATCAACATGAGCTTGTTCCTTTGGAGCTGTGATTGCCAGCTCAGGCCTTGCCAAGGGGAAGCAGTGGCTTTACTCTGAACTCAGTCACAAGCAGAGCTTTGTACAGGAGCAGGAGGAAAATGTGCTTCATTTGTGGTGTGTCCTAGGCACGAGTGAATTCTTCTCAGAGCTCTTTCTTGTGCTTCAGTACCAGGGAAGTCTTGTGCTTAGAGGGAAGGAAGGATCAGGGAGTGAAGGGCCCTTGCTCTCTCCTTCCCTGTGTCCAGTGAAGGAATGTTGTAGGGGAGAGCAGAAGTTCAGGGTGTGAGGGGTTGAGTGCCTGGAGCGGGTGCTGCTGGAGGGTACAGTTTGACACGTTGGGGGACTTGGCTGAAGCACAAAGGCTCAGCTGGGTGCAGTGCAGGGTGCCAGGCTTGGCTCAGTGGATGGCTTTTGTCTATGGACAGCCAAGAAACTGCGAGTCTTTCTGTCCAAACTGGTGATTTGTGCTTGCATAATGAAATCAGTCAATGTTTTCTGTGGTGTTGTTCCCTCCATAACCTGGAAAACCTCAGCCCTGAACCCATAACCAAAACAAAGACTAAGCACAGTCAAAACTCAAAACAATTTGATATCTGAACCTATTTCATATTGTCCTCCACTGGTAGTAGCTACTGACTTTCTAATCTCAAAGTGATCTCCCTCTTCTTCCAGTATGACAAAGGATACAGCTGTCCTTTGTGCCTTCAACCTGATTGAGCTAAGCCATCTGCTTTCCTGCTGGGGAGAAACATTAGGAATAAGAGGCCTTTTTTTCCCAGTGGCTAATATTTCCCTTTCTCATCCAAATGATAGTCTTCAACAGATTAAGCATCTGTTGCATAGTGTCTTACTGAAAGGAGGAGTCAGCATGAACTTCTTGGGTCACTAACCACAGTGAATTTTTGGGAATATTCTGTTGTAGCTGCATGCAGGTGTTTTGATTGCCACCGTTTTGATGGCCTTACCAAGGTTTTTTTGGTTAACTTTTTCTTTGTCTAGACAAACAGGAAGAACACCCTAAAATACCTTTGGGCTCTAGTATGATGCAGCCTGAGTGTTTAGAGTATTTCTGGATTTTCTACATTTACCTTCTAGGTATCCTTTTTCTTTGCACCCTCTTTGTGTCTTGAGGAAGATAACTGCTGTGCCTGAGCAGTAATAATCACTGTGTCCAACTGCTAATGTTTTATTTTTCTCTACAGAAAGAAATTCAAGCCATGAGTCAGTGCCATCACCCCAACATTGTATCTTACTACACATCGTTTGTGGTGAAAGATGAGCTTTGGCTCGTGATGAAGTTACTTAGTGGAGGTGAGTGGTCCAATTTCTTTACCCTAAAGGCAATGTAAAAACCTGTCCTCCCTTCTTCCTCTCTCCCTTCTTTGCCTCTTAAGGTTCCTGCCTGTGAATTAAGACATTTCGTAGAATTGTGGAGTTGTTTAGGTTGGAAAAGACCTCTAGGATCAGAAAGTCCAGCTGTTACCCCAGCACTGCCAAAGTTCACCACTAAACCCTGTCCCCAAGTGTCACATCCACACGTCTTTTAAACACCTACAGGGATGCTGACTCCACCACCTCCCCAGGCAGCCTGTTCCAATGCTGAACAGCCCTTTCCATGAAGAAATGTTTCCTAATATCCAATCCAAACCTCCCCTGGTGTAACCTGAGGCGGCTTCCTCTTGTCCTTCTGCTTGTTCCTTGGGAGCAGAGCCCAACCCCCACCTGGCTGCCCCCTCCTGTCAGGGAGTTGTGGAGAGTGAGAAGGTCCTCCCTGAGCCTCCTTTTCTCCAGGCTGAGCCCCTCCAGCTCCCTCAGCCAGCCCTGGTGCTCCAGACCCTTCCCTAGCTCCATTCCCTTCCCTGGACACGCTCCAGCCCCTCAGTGTCCTTCTTGTTGTGAGGGGCCCAGAACTGCACACAGCACCTGAGGTGCTTCAGCAGTGCTGAGTGCAGGGGACGATCACTGCCCTGGTCCTGCTACCACACTATTGCTGACCCAGGCCAGGTGCCATTGGCCTTCTTGCCCATCTGATCACATTCTGGCTCATGTTCAGCCACTGTCGACCAGCTCCCCCAGGTCCTTTCCCACCAGGCATCTTTCCAGCCATTCTGTATGAATAGTAATATTTGACTGCAACTCATTCAGCTCAGAAATAGCTTCTCGTGTTATGTCCGTCAGTAGAAACACTTAACTAGCTTTTGAAAATCACTGCCTGGTTAACACAGAGCCGGGGAAACTTCTCTTTTCTGGATTTATTCTCTTAGACGCTGGAGAAACAGCTTTTTTTTAGAGAGTGAGCTTGAAAATTTTGTATCAGTAATGTTTTATTTGAAGTCATAATATTTTCCAGGATCCCTGTTTAGGTTACAGTTGAGACAAGAAATGGAATCGAGTTCTGGATGATAACACAAAGGGCTGTTGCTAAATCCTGGGCCTGTCTTTCGGAAGACTTCATTTTCCTGGCACTGTGGTGAAAAGGAATTGAAAACTTAAAAAAAAAAAAAATCCCTATTTTCTTTCTTTTAAAAAAAAACCCAACCTGGCTTCTCTGTTCTTGGCTTAATTTTTTGGACTGTAATATGCCAGGAGATGATGTGGAAAAATCTGGCTAAACCTGTTTGCATTTTGCACAAGAGCTCAATGACGACTGTAAAACATGTCTCTTTGAAGGTGTTCTTTAGAGAATTTTAGCAGTTCTCTTGGAGGAATTCAAATTCCATGCTAATCTTAAGCCTGTCTAAAAGGGTTTTTAATGTCTCATGTGCTCATGTGTCATTAAGCAATACCGTCTGTTTTCTTAGAGAGACATGTAACAGGTCATTAAAAATGTGATGACTGTTTGTGTCTGGGAAAGAATCCCCTGCCAGCTCAGAGCAGGCAGTGTTGCTGTGTGTATAAAAAGTGTATCTATGGGAAAGTTTCCACAACATGAGGAAATGGCATTTCAGGGGTTCTGGAGAGGCAGCAGCAACAGGTTTGGCCTTTTCCAGGAGAGAACACAACCTCTTTGAAGAAAATGCACAGCTGCTTCCGACACTTCACAGCAGTTTTCTGTCAGAATGGAGTCACGATGAGACTCATCCTTGAACCTCCAAATGTTGTCTCTGTTTGTTCTCAATTTTGTGTGGAGGTGGGGTTTTTTTTGAGTTTTTTTTGTGTAAAGCTGAGAAAAAGTCAGACCATCATTATCAAGGCAGCACAGATGTAAAGACTGCACTGGAAAATTTCTGGAAAAATAATCATTGCTTCAGAACCAGCCTCTTGCTGGTGTGAATGATGACCTGCTTCTCATTTAATATTCCCTTTGAATGGGCTTTTATGTTCTTCAGCCTGATAATTGACCCTTGTGCAGCTCTGGCATTTAGTGGGAGACTTGCAGTAAAGCAGTGCTAGGAAATGTCTCTGCTGCTTATTCTGTTGCATATGTTGAAAAGTAGGGTCATACAGTAGAAGACAGACCAGTAGGAGTGTAATTCTTCCCTCTCCCCAACATTTCTGTGAGTCAGTGTTAAATTTTCTCACTTAAAAGGAGTCATTTGGAAGCTGAAGGAATTGCTAAAGTGAATAGAAAGACTTTGAGAATGACCTGTCACTTTCTAAGCAGGAGGGTACCTTGTGAGGTATTTTTCAGCTGTTTTCTTTTATATACTTTTTACTTCATACTTTTTTTTTATATCTGTGCTTCAGGAATCTCATATTAGATCTCATAGCCAATTCTATAGCACAATCTTAAGGATGGGGGAAGAAACTTGTGATTGGAGCTTTCTGACTGAAGAGCTTTTTCATTCACTTTTAATGAGGCTATTTTCAGTTGGTCTTAGGCTGAGTGATTTATGTAACAAGAGACACTTCTAAAACTGCCTCTCATTCCTTTGAGCTTAGTTCTTATCAGTAATAAAGTAGCTCGTTTTGCGGTCATCTGTCATCCAGTGGGAAAAATAATGATCTGGGTTTCTCAACAGGAAAAGGAAAAACCTTTGAGCTGTTTTTTAAACCAGAAAACAAAACAAAAAAAAAGCAAAGGAAAAAAAAACCCAAACCCAAAAACAAACAAGCAAACAAGAAACCCTGCACCAAAGCAGACCCGAAACAGAGTACAGCCTAACACTTTCAGTATGTTGAGCTGTTCAAAGATATTTGTATATCCCAATAAGTACATGTGAAATACATTCTGATGTCCATTCTGTATCTTGATCATGGCTTTTGTACTTGAGAATTTATTCTGCATAAAAGTTCAGAATTTTATTGCCTTTTTTTCTGTCAGTGTGTGCTCATTTGTGATTTCAGGCTGAAACTAGTTTTAATTTCAGCCTACAAACACTGACCTTATTAATTTGATAAACAGCCCACAAGACAGCCCAATCTGTAATGCAAGCCTTTTTTTGTTGTTGTCGTAAGTGCAATTTAATGAATTTTCTGGCTGCAGTCTTTTCTTGAAATCCTAATCTGGTCATACATGCAAGTGTTTTAGAAATATCTCTAAGGGAAAATACTCTAAATCCATGAAGTGCTGTTGTCTAACAGTGCCTTGCCCCTCTGACAACCAGAGAGTGCACTCAAAGGTGCCTCAGTTGCCTGACTGACGTTGCCACTGAAACGGAACTATTTGTCTCCACAAGTACTGTGTTGATGGGAGATTTCTATATTTGAAAGTTGTCAGCAGCCAGGAGGTAATGCTGGGGAGCTGATGTGCATCAGAGCCCAGCCAGGCTGGTGGGAGCCGCTGCTCAGAGGCGTCTGAACTGGCAGCACTGAGCCCAAAGCAGGTGTGGAGTTGCCGATGGCAGAAACATGGCTGTGATGAGATGCAGCTGGTAGAGACAAGAGGTGCTGGTGTGTCCAGTTACTGACACCCTCTTTCAGGTCTGGTGACGTGTGCCTCTGTCAGGTTTGTGAAGTGTCTGCTGCTTCTGTTCCCTTCAGGAGAAACTGCAGACCCTTTTCCCCTAATGATGGAAGTTTTGTAGGGTTCTAAGCTTAGGAATGTGAACTCAACACCCCAGCTTTTGAGTCCAGTGTTACTCCAAACTAAAATCCAATGGCTATTTCTAGACAACTGCTGACCTGCTCTTTGCCTCCCTGGCATTCTCCTGTCATGAATTTTACTCGTGCCTTTTTAAAGCCTGCTGAAGCCCAGTCCTGCTCTCAAACTCCCATGGCTTTTTAGTAGGAAGAGGAGCAGCTGTGCTTTTTTTCTTGTGCTCTTACTGATTGTGACCTGCTTGCTCTTCTAAATTCTTCCAGCTTTTAACAAGAGCTCTCATTTCACAGGTGACCCAAGGCTGTAGATAACTCTAAAACAGTTGCTCCTATGAAACAGCTGGCTCTGGTGACTTGCTCCATCGCACAACAATTTTTACTGTCCTAGCCTGCAGGAGATGAGACCTCCAAAATATTTTTAAACTGTGCAAATCCTTTAAATACTGAAACATTTCCGGATAGGGTTCTTGGATATTCTGCCCTCTTGAAGGCTTCTAATGAAATCTGCTAAGGACATTGCTATATTGAAATATTTAAACCTGTTATTTTCCAGAAGTTTTTAAGATTATCTAATCAACTTCTTATTTCAACCTTTGATCTGAAGTTCAGAAAGCCAGACCAAAAGAGGTAGGCAAGTCTTAGTTCTCTACCAGGGAGTTAGGACATCTTGTTCTGCTTCTGCTGTGTTAATCTCTGATCTGGCCCCTCCTAATTCTAACAGAGAATTATGATCAAAGCATAAACCACAGGTTCTTAGAAATCCTCATGTTTATGTTGAGTTATTTTTTTAGGAGAGAGATATGCTATTTTTAATTCATCTAGAGAGGTTTTAATTTTATTTGTGGAAACACAACTTAATTTCAAACAATTAAGGATGAGATAAGTCAGAAGCAGGAGATGGCAGGGACTGATGTACGTGATTGCAGAATGCAGAGTGTGTAGATACATTGCTACTCCTAACTGTAATAAGAAAAGCATGAAAAATTAGTTTGTCTTCAGATTTTCTCCTGTAAGTGTCTTGGTCACAACAGCAATAGGCTGTTTTGCTCCCTTTATTGTATTATCTTGTTTTCTGCCTTAATCTTTTCATATTTCTTCTGCATCCGTGCACATGCCCTGGAGGGTAGGAGGCAAGAAGTGGAAGTTTCCTTAGCTTTCCCTCTGAGGAGGTTTAACCAGGGTTAATGTCTTTTCTTTTGTTTTGTGTAACTTGTTGTTTCTTTTACTTTGCAATTCTCTAGCTGTATCTGTATTCCTCAGTCCCAGAAGTACTGAATCCAAGCAGTTTTTCATTCTTATGCATTTTCTTCATCTGTTTGCCAGAGACTGACAAGGTGCAGATTTAATTCTTGGCTCTGATGACAGTCAGGCTCACTGAAACCACTGGCTAATGCTGAGACGTCTTGAAAGAAGCAGCAGTGAATCTGCCAACTCCCCCTTCTCAAAGGTTCAGCTTGTTCAGCATCAGTGTTTGTCAGGTTTGGGGCAGATTTTGGTTCTCACAAAGTTGTGTGGTGATCCCCAGCACTGTTTTCCAGCCTATTTGTGCCAAGCCTCTAAATGGCCAATCAATACAGGTACTGTTACCTGCCTTTTTTTTTTTTTTTCCAGGTTGGAAATTAGAGTATTAAATTTTCCTGTTCTGCTTCCCAGATAAAGTTAAACTAGGAGTTTTCTTTGCATTTAACTTATAGCATATCTTGGTTCTGTCACTTAAGTTATATTATAACATGCAAGATATGGTTCCCATAGCAACCAGCTCTGCTGTACATTTTTTTCTGCCTCTGGGGGCATGTAAAATTCCAGCTGGAATACTCCTGCATTTATCTGCAATCTTGTGCTTTCCTGTCTGGTCAGGTTTTTATGCCCTTCTCTGCTTCAGCCCCAGTGTGCTGAAGCACTAAGCAGTGTCACTGATGACTGTGGATGTTTTCTTCCTCTGCTGAGGAGAAACGTCAGAAACAGGCTTCCTAAATGCCACTCCTCAGGCTTGCTGGTGTAGGTGAGGTCAAGGAATCGTGCTCTGGATTTGGAACAGGAAGCCTCAGTGTTTGTGGTGGTTTGCTGTTGAAAGTGAATCAGTGGAACAATTAGGACTTCTTGCCCCGAGGGTGCGATTACACTGAAGTTTTCTCCAGCAGCAAAGCTGGTTTAAGGAGTTCCGGGCTGTTTGGTCTCCACCCTGCCTGGAAAACTGGATTTCCAGTTACTGCAGTGATCCCATTTTATGGCTTCATAAGCAGGTGCAGGGGCACAACAGTGAGGTGGTGAACTGTGGAACTTTAGTGTCATTTTGTTGCTGTAGGTAACCCGGTATCTTTGGAGCCCCATATAATTCATGATGTTGAAAGAGTCAGTTTTACTGAATATGTGTGGGGTGCAAGTCAGGACTGCTTTTGCTGGGATCCAAGACTATCCATTGCAAATGATCTCCTGATGTCAATATCCAAAACCTGAATATCCTTCTCTTACAAGTGGTTACAGGTTGGGCTCTCAGCTGAGGGTAAGTCTGTGTACAGGTAGTTCCTGCTGACTTGTGCTGTCCTTAGGAGCTACTGCATTAGCAGCTTTTGGAGCAGACTGGGAAGCTTGTGAGTTTGAGCAGAAGGCCTCTTCCCTCTCAACAGCTGTACAATTTGTACTGAGAGATTGCTCTTTGCTAAGCAGGTGCATTTCCATGACCATTGGTGTCAGAGTACACGGAGACACTTGGATGGTGAATGACAAGTCATGCTAAATGCTTTATCAGATTGCACAGCATCTCATAGCCTTCCTGTTGATGTGCTGCACAGTGCATATTTGATGGGCAGGAATTTGTTTTAGCTGCATTTTTTCCATATCAATCACTAAATGTCATCTCCTTTCCTTTGTCTTCTGTTGGGCTTTGAGATCAGTTGCTCACCACCAGCTTTCTTTAAACATCCTTAATGACAGCATTATTTATATTTATGGTTTACTCCAGTTCTGACCCTCTTCTCTGGGTCTTGTTTTGTCTTTTCTTTTTAAGTGGCCCCTTCTGAGCTTGGAAGAGCCATCCAGTCAGCCTCAGCCAAACCTAATTTCTTTTTTTTTTTTTTTCTTTCTCTGACTTAAGGCTCACCTTCCTGTACTGTGAGTCTGTACTTGCTACTTGTGCATTTTTAATGAGAAAAATCATGAGGGAATTATTGTAATCAAGCCTAATGCCATGTATAATACACAGAGTGCTGCATAGCATTATCTACAATAGAGGTTTTCTTTTACGGAGGAGTCAAAGATATTTTTTTCTTTTCTGGAGACATTGTAGTGGATTTTTCTCCCTGAAAATCTTGTAACTTTTCTTTAATATAGAGCTAGATGCCTTATTTCCAGTGTGAACCTCGTCCTCTGGCCAGTAGATTCTGTCTTACAGTGAGACTGAGCAATTTGCACAGGGAGCACAAATCCGTAATGAAACTGCATTTAAGCAGAGATCCAGCTGTGTTTGGATGTGCTCTCTCTTCCCCAGTTACTCCTAAACTGGTTTGAAGCTGGCTCAGAAGCTGGCAGTCTCTGCAGTCATGCTGGTGTTTTCCAGCAGTGTGGTCAGTTTGTAAAGCACATGCTCTGGTGTGGTTTAGGCTGTGGTTCCAGTTCAGCTGAATTAGTTTCCAGTTAATTTTAGCAGTTATTGTATTGCTGGATTGGGAACAGGCCACTGTGCAAAACATTTTCCCCTTTAGATTCTGATTCCCTGATCTCTTGGTCCAGTGGAATGGAGTTGGTGTGGGAATTCATCTGTATCCTGAGGCAGTGGAGGTCTTACCCTAGTGAGTGTGTCACACACTTAACTGAGACCCCTGGGATCAACTTTGCATTGAATTTATCAGCCTAATGCTGAAATCCAGTCCTGTCCTTCTAGCAGGAGGTGTTTTCCTTAACAGTGAAATTCCCATGACTTCTCCTTTCAAAGTAGCTCCTACCTCCTACCTTGGCTGTGGGTTTCTGTTTGGGGATTTGGTTATTCTGTTGCTCCATGCCAGGCTTCCTGAGCCAGAATGCTGGAACACGGCATGGAGCAGTGCTTGGAAATGCAGCTTGGCTTTGTTCTTTGTATTCCATGGTGCTGTGCTTAATGAAGTTGCAGTTGAGTTGCGAGTCAGAACCAACTCCCAAACTTAGTGATTTGTGAGTTGGAAAAATCACAGCTTCATGGTGCTGTGGTGCCAGTAGCCAAACCCTGAGCAGACAAAGGGGATTATCCTAAGAACACTTTCTCCAACAGAAAGGTGGCTCTTGGGTTGCTTTTCTGCTGTTTCCTGCAGTGGGCATTTTGCTGATCCCTTTTTGTTGTTCTCCTTTCTGTAGAGGACTGGCAAAGTCCCCCACTTCTATGAACATCTTGATGTGAAAGTGGTTTTGAAATAAATGTGCTTAAAAAGTGGCAGGCAGGACTGGGAGCAGATATAGCCTGGGTGTGAATCAGCCTTTTCACAACCAGGGCTGGCTCTGTGTGTGCCCTCTTGTCTGTCTACCCTCCTCCCCCTTTTCAGGGTTAAATGCAACCTCTGACTTGGCTAAATAGAGGATTTTTTGACCAAATGAATTTGAGCACCATATGATCTGCCTCCTCATGTTCCCTGAGCCCTTTGCAGGAGAAGGGAAATGTTTGTGAACAAAGTCTGCTAACGGAGTCGTGGGTGGAAAGAGGACAAAACGAGTACGTGAAGAACCACATATTTTCACTGGACTTCTAAAACAACTGACAGTGTGTTCTCCAGATTAAGGCACATTTGAGAGGAAAAGCCTGAACAGTGGAAGTGGAGGGGCTTTTTTGGTGGGTTTTTTTTTTGATGTCACAAAAATTCTTGTCCAGAATAAGAAGCCTCAAAGTTTGTGCGCATGTACTCTTTAAATGTGAAAACATGATAGGCTGAAGGCCAGGTGAATCCTCATGACACACAACAGAGGATCCTTTTCTCAGAACATAAAGGTGAGATTTCAATGAAGGAGTTCATCTCCAGCATCTGAAATCTTATCTATCTTTTCTTCAGTAAAGATACTTAAGCTGTGATGCAGGAAGTCCAATGTATGTAAAAAGAACCTGAGTTATGTCTGGGTGAAGCCTTTGGCTAAGACCAATGTCAAAATTCACTGAACATGAGTGTGTTTCTTTGCTTGGATGGGGTAGAGGAAGGCTGAACACTGAGTATTCTTGCATAAAATGTTGGGGGGGATGTTATGTAACTTCATTTCTGTGGGGTTTTTTAATTTTCTTTTTAAAAAAATTTAATTATTTATTTATTTTTCTTTGGGATTTTTTTTTCCTATTTTTGTTAGAGTCTGCTGTTTTAAGATTGTGTCCTCTGCAAATATCTTGAACCAAGCAAATATTTTTTGCTAAGAGGAAGGTGAAGGTGCCATTCAGGGCAACCAATTTGTCCCTCAGTTTATTTCCACTGGGTTTACTGGATGTCTTGGTGTCCAGGTGAGGCTGGTATCAGTGGGCCAGAGAAGATGGAAAGTGAGAAATAGTGGCTCTGCTGGCTGCAGCAAGCTTTTAGATGAGCTCTGCATGTTCCGCTTTACACCAGCTAAGGAATACTGTGCACCCATGTAATTGTTTCCTGTGCAGTTTGAATTGTGCAAAATGAGCCTTTCCACATGGTGTTTGTATTCAAACCTTGCAGCCTCTGCTTTTGTAGGAAAGTCCAAAAGGAAAATACTTTTCTAAGTGAAAACTGATTTGCACAATTGTTTTGGCCTGGAAATTCAGCTGGGATAGTTAATAAAATAAATGTTAAAGAGGAAGAGGTTTTTTGTCTACTTGAACCTGAAGGGTGAGAAGAAAATCAAGCTAAAAACCTCCATTGTATTTTCCACTTGCTTCAGGAATTTACAAGATGAAACTTTTAATTACCCCATGGGCCAAATTCATGAGAGTTTCTGTTCTTCAGATCCAAAAATAATTTTCTCTTATTTTTTTGATTGTTGAGTTAGGAAGAATGAACTTCTCTAAACTTTTCTGAAACTGAACTCAGCTTTTCTAAACTAGCTGAGTTAGTACTGGAATGTTCTTTCCCTTTAAGTTTCCTGTTCAAAGACAAGCAAAGCTGGAATTTGTGCTCTCCAGTTGTGCCTGCTTTTCTCATTCTTTAGGAACTTCCCAGTACCGCTGACATTGCTTTGTGCCCGTAGCTGTAAAAGCCCTGCTAGTCCCTATCCAGTCATTAAACCATAGAAACCTAAGTTTGAAGGGGCTAAATGGCACAGGCTTTGGAAAAGAGGCTTAGCCATCCCATACTGGAGCAATAAAAAGTTCTGAGAACTGTCCTCAGTCCGGATGCAAATACAAAGAGGGCAGTACCCAGTGTCTATGAAAAGCAGGGCCTTGCACAAGAGGCCTGGTGCGAGTCACTGGTTCCGTTTATTCCTGGGTGCAGTTTGAAGAAGTGGTATGCTCTGTAAAGCCTGGTTTGTCATGGAAGATGATGTAATTCTCACCATGCTTGGGAGAGAGACTAAACATGCTTCTAGGGAAGGATCTAAGCTATTCCAGTTTTGTACACAGTGAAGAAGTGACTTACTGTCAGAATTCAGCCTCATTTGTTCTCTGTTTAATGATTTCCACTTTTTTCCCTGTTAGGGTTGTACTAGCCCTTAACAGATGAGATTTTTCCTGCTATTCCTCTGCACAGAGTTTGTAGGAGCTGAAAAAGAGTGCCTAATTTTATCAAGCTTGTTGCCTTCAGCTTGTGAGTCCTGGCAGCCCCCTGCTTTTTCCATTTCCCCCTTCAGCTTCTCCAGTACTCAGCACTAAGCCAGCTGTAGCATCAGTATCTACTTAAAAACCTTCCAAGAGTCCTGTGTATGTACATTTTACATTTTGGCTTTTTCAAATAACGTCTCAGTTGCTTGTGATTGCAGGGGTTTTATAGCCTACCTTGAGGATCTGCCCCCAGGTGTGCATTGTTGCCTCTGCTTTCCTGCAGCAAAGGCTTCAACTTCTCACTCTGATCCTGACCATCATCAGTGAATTCCTTGTATATTAAATTATGATAAATTACACTTAACTCTGAATCAGTTCTTCTAGTTTAAACTAAGATGTTTAACTCTTCTCTAGGCTCTGTTTTGGATATTATCAAGCACATCGTGGCCAAAGGAGAACACAAGACTGGTGTCCTGGATGAAGCCTGTATAGCCACAATCCTTAAGGAAGTGCTGGAAGGACTGGACTACCTGCATAAAAACGGGCAAATCCACAGGTATTTTATGTTTTTCTCACTCTGTCATAGAATGCTATTGAAACAGAGTAGCTGAGCACACACAGTCTCATCCCACAACTCGCTGTGAGGGCATGAAGAAAGGAAAGTAAAGGTGGGAGCTTAATCAAAATGCAGAATTCAGATGTTTATATTCTATATACTATGTCTGTATTCTATACTATGTCTGTATTCTATGGCTAGGCCAAATTTGGGTAAATTTTGGGGTGTGGGAAGTTTTAATATAGAGAATCTCTTTCTAAATGTCAACATTTGCCTGCAAAGTGTAGTTGATGGAAAGCTGGAAAACTTCCACTGGTTTTGTTTCTTGCTGAGCTACAAATTACCAAGAGCACTGCATAAGCAGAGTTGAGCAATTTAATAAAAAGTCATTCCAGCTCTGCTTTTTTTTTTTGAGGTTAACTGCGAGATCAACATCATAAAATTTGATTTTGAGTAATTTCATTTAAAAAAAAAGGAAATAAAAATAATGGAAAAACTTCTTCTGTAGGTAAAGCCCAGTTAGCGAATGGCCTGTGATTTGGCAGATCACTGAAATTCATGGGTTTCTGTGCTGGTGTCTTGTTTGGGATGTGTTTTTAAATCGTATTTTCCTCTCTCCTGGTGTCCAGGTGTGGTGTAGTTCAGTAGGAGAAGATGCTAAGTTGGTCTGTTCTGCATTAAAAAGACTGAGATTTGCAATCCTAAATATGTGCTGAAAATAGAATATACTGCTTGTGGGTAATATACACAATCCCAGCCACAGACTGCTGCTGGAACAGCCTCTTCTTTCTTGGGAGTTTTGTGAGCTTGGCTCTCTTCTGGTACAATGCCATTATAAGCATTGCTGCTGCTGTGCTGGAGTAAGTTTCTGTCCTCTTATAGCTGCACAAGAAGAGCTAATTTTGTCAAAATGTTATTTTAATTAGAAAATACAAGAAGGATTCATATTTTCAATCCAACTGACTGACTTTTGTAGGTTATTTTGGATTAAAAGGAAAGAAGCAGTTGGAAATAATTCAGGTGGAATTCTTCTCCCTGAAAGAAGTCTCAAATTTCGGTTTCCAGTCTCAATTAAAATTCTGATTTAACAAGAATCATTGTCTTCATTGGAGACAGTTTTGATTTCTTAGCTGGTTGCTTAACTTTGTTTTTTAGAGATAAGACTTGAGGCAGCTCTGGGAATTTAGAATAAAGTAATAAACCAACTTACTTGCCAGTTACGTGGTAACTTTTCACTTTGCCATAAGTAATTGACAGAACTGTGTTCATCTGTGACCTGCAGTTGGTTTGCTAGGCTGATTTAGTTATCTTCTGGTCTAGTGAAATTGAAATATATATGTTAAAGCAGCAGAAACCTGTTAAATCCCAGTTTCTCAGAAGATACTGCATAATGTTTTATGTATTGAAGAGAGCTGTTTCTCCGTTTGGCTGGCTAGAGTGGAAAAGCAAAACTAGTAAATGCGGTAAAGATTAGAGAGAATATATTTGTGTGCGTGGTGTGGGGTTTTTTTTACTGCACTCAGCAAAAATACCATGTTCACAAAATTCAGAATGTGTGGTCTGAGGAAAATGTGATTCATATTGAATCATTTGGAAGTGAACTGGATCAAACCTGCTGTGACCGTTCTCATCCTGCTCATTGAAGCATTTTGCCCATACTTCAGCAAAGAAATCAGAGCTGTGTCATTGCTGCAGCTTAAGGTTGTGGTTGTGCATCAGCTCCTTTGCATGTGTTTCATGCCTGTATTTTGGGGTTGCTCCAACAATTGTGTAATGTTTTATCATAGAAAGGGGTTTGGATTATCTCATTGTGCTGGGCACAGTGCTCTGGGAAAATTGTAGAAGTGGGATACAGAAGGAAAGTTGTGTGGTTTCTTACCTGTGATGCAAAGCTGTTTTGGCTGTTGGCAGAAGGCAAGCTGGCATGCCTTTGGGGGATGAAACATGTTTCCTTAATGGAGTTCCTCGTGCTGTGTTCCATTTTATCCAGATGTGTGGGTGTGCTGCTGAGGAAAACACAGTTTAAAGTTGTAGTGCAGCTGGGACCTTTCCTCATCTGTAGGAATATCTGTATGGTTTTCCCATTTTGCTTAATGCTAGGGGTCATAATATTGGTCATGCCTGATGGGAAGGGCAGGTGGAAATCTTGCAGCCATGCCTGAGATGCTCTGAGAGGAAGTGTTTAAAATAACTGAACTTTGGTCCCCTGGGGCAGCTTAAAGTATCTGGCTCTAAAGGAAAGCACATCAGGTGATGGCTGAACTTCAGATATTGTGTCTGTAGCGTGGGGCAGCTGTGCTTGGGGTGAACTTCAGGCTAGAGCAAGATCAGCTGTGAAGGGTCAGAATTGAAGGGCTTTAGTTAAGACCTGGAACAGCCAGGACAAAGCAAGCAGCCATCCAGCAGAAAAAATGTTCAGCTGGTTATGCTAAATATCCCAACTCTGCTCATGTTACACCTTGGAGAAAACAACTTGATAAAATTGGAGACACAGTATGAGTGAATGACTGTAATTAGCACATCTGAAGTTGGACAGCCAGGCTGGTGGCACAGCCCAAAGGATGAATATTGGGTCCCAAATGTAATTTTGTGGGCACTGTAGACCAGAAGTGGGGCTGTAAATCACCAGTGAGATCAGAGAACATATTTCTGTCAGTGGAGCTGCTCGATACTTCTAAATTATGCATCATCTTAAATGTGTAAATGAAGTTAACACGTGAAAAACTCGCTTAATGAAATTTTGCTGCTGTTGAATCTTGCTCTGCCTACGCCTGCCTTGAACTTAATGCCACTTCCAATTAAGGTTTGGGGAGCTGGCTTGGTGTGGAAGTGTAAATCCCTGCTTTGGACAGGAGAGGAGTTCGACAGTATTCTCTAGAGGAGATTAGAAAGCCAAATATCTAGTGAAGGCTTAAATTATAATTTTTTTCTTGTTTACTTTCCTAATTAACAGCCAGAGCGAGTCTGAGACTTGAATAGATGCCATTGTTCAGGAACAAATGCCGAAGTCTCCCACATTGCCCAAAGTGATGGGTTTTTTGCTTTTGTCTTGGAAGGACTGTTGGGAAGTGCCTGAGGCCTTATGGCAAAGACAAAGGAGAAGACAAAATCAGTTTTATTTTCATGAAACACTCTATACCACAGTAACAATTGATTACAAATGGTCCCCATCTTCCTCCAAACTCACCAGTGCCTCCGTTATCTGGGAGTTGGCAGCTCCCTGCCTTCACTGCCCTATCCCTGGCCCTGGCCACCTCTCCCGTGCCAGCTGCTACTGTCCCTGTTGTGGTTTCCTGCGTAGCACGGTGATCCCAATGAGGATTTGAAATCCCAGTGATCCGGCTCATGTTAAGTGAGTTAAGTACCTGGGCACCAGCCAGTGTGCTGAGGACAGAGGGCCAGACTCGGAAGCCCTCAGATGAAGCTGTCCTGCAGGAATCTGCTCGGGCACATTTCTTTATGGAAGTTGAACAAGACTGACGTGCTGTGAGGGGTTGCTGCGAGGCTAATCTGGGCTGGGTGACACTCAGGGTATGTTGTACCTCTTCCCCATTTGGACTCTGATTCCTCTGTGTATTTGGGGATTAACAGGTGTTTGATGAATGACTTAGAAATAAAACTGAAGCAAAACCAACCCAAGAGGTTTTATTGCTTAAAAAGATTTATTGGAGGGAACTTCAAGGCTTTCTTTTTCAGGTGGTGCTGCGTATGGCAGGCTGACAATGAATCATGCTGATTAACTGTTACAAGGTCTCTCTGTCTTTCTCCCTATTTTTATCTCTGAGCTTATCTTCTGTTCATGATTAGCTGTTGTGTAACTGAATATTTTAGTTAGTCCAGGTGAAATAATACGCTGCTCAAATATAACCAGATTCTCCTATTGCAGCACAATAAATGTGATACTGGCCTGTTTCTTTTATAAAAACAAAAAAGCCTGGGAAGTGGTTTAGAGTTGCATGCACTTGAACTATTGGCATGGCAGCAATCCAGCTATGAGTTTGTTTGCTGCTCTACTTCTTACAGGGTGAGAGGAGCAGCAACACGTTTTATATGCTGAGTTAGATCAGCCTGTGCTGCCATACAGAATGTCTGGGGGCTTTTTGTGTCTTTTCAAAACCAGAATGTGGACAGCAGGGTGCTGGGACAGCTATTTGAATGTGGCTTTGAAGAGACCCTGGAAACAATATTCTTGCTGTGCTTTTATGCCAAATAGGTTCACTTAATTTTTTTGGACCTTAGGATGGTTTTGACAGGGAATCAAAGTTTAAGGCTTTGCCTCTTTACCCGTACTGAGTAAATAACTTCTGAAAAATGGGATCTGTATGTGAGTACATACACATCACCAATACTTGCATGTAGGATTTTGCAGGAGCTCACCTCCAGTAGCAAGTTTTGGATTTAAGATGAAGGAGCTGATGGATATATTTTGGCAGAACTTGGCTGTCCTACAGGATTCAAGCTTAATTTTCATGTAGCTGATTAATGCATTGATAGCCATGCTGGCAGGTATTGTGGTTAAACTGGATTCCAGTATGCCTCTGAAATACTGTACTTTCATGGTTCTGTAGGAATATTGTGGGAGAACTGCAAGCCCTCCTCTCTACAGTGCTGTCATCTTGCTTTTTGGGAGTGAGGTTTGGTAGGGGACAATTGAGGAATGGATAACAGGATGTGGAGCCTTTCCACCTCTAATTGCCAGTTTGATTTTAAGTCAGGACACCAGTAATTTGAAAGCTGGCTATTGCTTAGCTGTGGGAAGTGGAATTTTTTTATTCACAGAGGTATACTTTGATCTCTTCTCTCTTACAGTATGGTAGGTAGAAATAACTTTTAGAGTTCATAGTTAATAGAAATTCTAGAGCTTTAATTTGTAAACAATTCAGAAGCCAGAAGAATAGAAATGTTACTCTTGTGTGTCTCAGTGGGAAGGAGGACAAGATGCTGCTCTAGATTGTACTGGGTGATTTGTTCCCCAAATCAGCACCTTGCTGTGCAATGTCAACGGCCCAAGGACCATTGAACCCTCATTCTCTGTAAAGTCAGACTGGGGTGTATTGTGGTGGTTTGGCAAACCAGCACATTTTCCTGGTGGCTGTTTCTTCCACTGCATCATCCAGAAATTCATTGTTTAAAAAAAATAAAATTCCCTGTGGTTGCAGAGAGATAATATAAACCAGATGTAAATCCCAAATCTGCAGACAGCCAGAAACAATAGTTCCTGTGGAGACAGTTTTCCTCAAAGTGGATAAAGACAGTCTTTGCTCTGAAATCTAAAAACCTGGGATTTCAACCTCTGATGGTAAATATCATTGCTGCTGAAATCACAGGGGTGCTGAGGGACCTGCAATAGCCCCAGGTAATGCCCCAACTCTTGGGAACTCCCTGCAGTACAAGGGTGCAGGTGGGCTCCAGGGTGATGCCTGAAGGCGTGGCTGCTGCAATCAGGTGTTTGCCCCCCATCGTTTCCCTTGCACCCAGGAGCTACCTCCAAACTTCGTCACTGGGCGTCCTGCAGTTACTCAAAGTAACATAGGTTTAGTTCAATGGAAAATCAACTGGTAGAACTACTCCGGCCTTTTATAAAAGGGAGAGGAGTTTTTAGCTTTTTCTTTCTGCTTTGCTACATGGACATGAGAAGCAGGAAAAGTACAATGAAGAATGGGAAGATAGAGATTGGGTGATCTCCTAAAGGTTCGTCAGCAGTGGCAGGTTTTGGTCAGTGATCCGTGACTGAGTTGTACACTCAAATAATGGTGGTTTCTAGCAATTCTCAAAGTGTCAGGAGTATTTGAATTTGATGTGTTTCCAGGGGGAATAATCTTTCACTGTCTGCAGCATTAAATGTATCAAGTGAAAATGTAACAGACTCTTAGCTTTTACTCTGAAGAAACCAACTGCTGTTCCCACACGTGTACAACACTGTTTGTGACATCTTTCTCGTGTCAGTGCCTTTATCTGGTGTAGATTGCTGAGATTAGGTCACCCAGTATAGGCTCTTGCAGCATCTCTCCAGCAGCAAAATAATTGTTTAAATTGTCTCGTTCATCTGTTCTACTGTGATGATACATGATGTGAATATAACTCACTTCGAAAAGATGGCTTTAGATATTGTTCCCTGTTTTGGTGCACCAGAACTTCTGGCCTTCACAGATCCTCAAAGCTGCATATGGGGAGATGCTTTAAACATTTATTCAGACCACTGCAGTCTTTTCATGCATGTCTTATGCTAAAGCAGGAGAAAAGGGCCACTTGCTAAATTTATGTGGTAACATATTAAACACACTTGAAAACTTTGCAAGGCTGCATCAGAAATTATTTTGGTATGTTTACTAAATTGAATTATATCCTGCCTTGCAGAGTTCTAATAAAACTTTGATATTAAAAAGTAAAGTGAATACTTTCAAACACAAAAGTGAGACAAAATCCACACACATTTAGGACAACAAACAAAAAACTGCCACAGAGAAATCTATCTCTTTATGGTAGCCTGGAAGGCATCACCAAGTGAAACCGGAAGATCAGAGAGGACTTGTTTCCATTGTACAGATACCTGATTTTTTAACTGCTTTCTCTATTTTATGCGAATAACTGGATGAAATAGAGATCTTTCTTCCTATACTGGTCATGCTTAAAGCTGTCATCTTATAGATTTTGGAGAAGAAAGTCTTTCTGACAGGTTTCTTGTGAGCCCTGGCTGTCTTGACTTTCTTCTCCTGTGTCATGTTGCAGACATGGCTGAGCAGGAGCTGTGAGTGGCTTTGTAGATAGGGGCAGCACTTGGCTGCATGGGGAATGCCTTGGACCTTGTGTGTATAGAGATAGACTTACCGCTTCTCCAGAACAGGGTGCTTATTGCCTTTGGGAAGTTGAGACCTTTTTGAGCTCCCCTATGTCAATTTTTTGGGGTCTAATTTGATCCAAGTTGGTTCTGTATTTACCAGAATGACCTTTCATCTTTCCATCGGAGCAGGGAGATGTGTGAATCACTGACATTCCTGTACCATCTACCTACCCTTGTACTCAAACTGGGGTGATGTACACGAGGTAATTTTTTAGAAATTCCTATTTCTAAGTGCACTAGGAACATGTTATTACACACAGGAGGTACTGCAGCATGGTGGTGTCACTGGTATTGCCACGTGAAGCAAACTCACCTCCTTCCACATGAAAGAATTTGACATGAAATACTGAAATAAGACCACGTTATAACTTGACTATTTCCCTCTGTTACCAATGACTGAGGCAGGGTGTCCCAAAAATATCTGGGCCTCCAGGGGTAGGAAGAGACCTTGTGACTCCACAGCTCGCTCTGTATGTTGCTTTTCATGCAGCAGCTGTTAAAGGGTCTTTGTGCCTTGTCCCCAGTGCAGTCTTTAGGAACTAGGATCAGGAAAGGGAAGGGCTGAATAGATGAATTTATGGAAGAAATCCTGTTACATTTTTAGCTGCTGTTCAATGTATGAAAGCTTGATTTTAAAGCCTGCTGGGCAGAGTCCTTTCCTTATACAAGAGAAAAAACCTGAAGTTCTGACAGAATAGGGGAAACTTTAAAAGTGGTGTATGAAGTTGGAGATGTAGCTTCTGTCTTGGGTTAGCTGCTGACAGTTGTCAGAAGCGTGGGCTCTTTGGCAAATCCTCATTGCCACAAGCTGATGTTACAGCAGTGATGTGCTTTGGGGTGAATGTGTGAAGCAAAGGCCTCATTTGCAGGAGGAAGAAGTGGGGCTGTGAGGATTGGTATGATTAGGTCATCTCCATGTTGGGAGGCAGCTCTAGGTCCAGTGCTTGTAGCACTATTTTCTGGCTGAAGGAGCCAATGTGTCTGAAAACTGTTTTTTAAGGGTTTGGATTTAGCTGGAGCAACTTGCCCCACATTGATGTGCAGTTGAGGTTGCTTGAGCACTGCTGCTGGGCTGGAGCCTTGGCCATGGATGGGAGGTGGGATCTGAGGCAGGCAGGATCTGTCCTTGAACCGCACCTCCCTTTAATCCTCTGTTAGGCTTGAACCACGTGGGAAGAGAAGGAATTAATGAGAGCACCAAACCATCAGAGACAAAGTTGGCACAGGAATGAGAAGTGTGAGCTGGATGTAATTTGCTGAGATAAAGAAAAATTGCAGGCGCTGCGATAACAGTGGCTGTGTGACAGACAGGGACACAGTGAGGGATGTGACACACTGCTGCCTGTCTCACTTCATAATAGAGGCTTGCACTGAGTTAGCCCAAGGTCTGCAACTCTTTCTGTACTCAGATGCCTCAGCATCTTCCCAGCCCCTGGAGCTATTCAGACAACCAAGATGACAGTGAATTTCCAGCAGATCTCCTGCAGCTTTCTTTAGTGAGTCGTCCCTGGTCTGAGCTGACAAAGCGACTTGACCTAGAAGAAATCAAATTTGAGTCATGGTTTCTTGGGCCCCAAACCCTCTGCTTAAAGCAGCAGTCCACTTCTGCAGCACTGGAGGGCAGAAAATCGAAAGGGGTTGTACCTAGTAAGTGCATTGTGGAGCCGCTGAAAGATATTTTATATTCTTACAATGAAGTGCAATGGGAGATTAATTTCTCATGCAGCCCTTACTGGGGTCTCTGTTTGCCTATGCCAGGCAACAGGATGGAGTTATCTTGCCCAAGAGGTCTCTTTGCTGCACTCAGAGTAATTTGACTGGATCTTGTGGGTAGGGCAGGGAGAAAACAGAGTACTTGCTGTACTCTTAGAGCTCTCTGTGATGGAAGCTGACAGTCCTTTCCAGTGGACTTTGTTTACACATGGCTCTGTTTGCGAAGCCACAGTCTGTCTGTCAGTCAAAGTCTGTCTGTCTTTCAAAGCCTTACTTCAGACTGCTTTAAAAAAAACCCCAAAACCTTTTAAAATTCCCAGTAACACTGGATTATTCATCTAAGTTTTTCCAGCCATTAAAATGATAATGCAAAAACCTTTAATTATTCCCACCTATGTAGACCCCATGAAGGTGTAGCTTCAAGAATGCTTTTACCATTTTGAGTCTTAGAGTTAATTATGGGTTGCCTTGTGCTGCTGGCTCAGCTCCTGTGTTGAGGCCCTGGTCTTTTACCACAGCCCAGCAGCTGACAGAGCAGCTCGGAGAAGAGAGAAGCAGCAGTCGCTGTGCTTCCCTGATCCTGGGCAATAAAGCATGTCACTGGGCTGGTCCCCCACTGGAATTTATGGCAGCTTGGCTGCTGCCACTGGGCCTGGCTGCCAGTGGCCACGAGGACCTGCTGAGAGGGCTGTGGATGAGCAGGGATGAAGCAAGCTGTGGACTTGGCCCTCTCTTCCCTCCTCTTATGCCGGGCTCAGCAGGGAGTATGGAAGCTGCTCTGCCAGCTCTCTGCCATTGGAAAACCTTCAAGCTCTGGGAGATGTTTCCGAGTCCGGCTCTGCAGTTAAGTACAGCACTGTAACAGGCAGTAATTGCACCTCACCCAAGAGTTTGGGACTTTAGGTTCAACCCTGTTGCATGAAAATGTTGGTGCACACAGCTTTTCTGAGCAGGAACCAAGACATGCTAATGTATAGTACTTCCAGTACAATTGCCTTGAATGCCTTTTCCTATGTTGTGCTGAACGTGCTGACATTTGAGGGTGTAAAAATACTGATCTGCCTGCACGCTCCAAACCTAGTTTGCATTTTGCAGCTCTAAATGGTAAAGCTCTTGCCTGTCACTAGCTTTTTATATCTTGGCTTAGAAGGCAAAGGGAAGAGGTGACACAGGTAACAGCATATTACTGAAGGAAGAGGAATGTTTGCTGGTAGAGAGACGATAGCACTCATTTGGTGTAAAATGTCACAGATTGCCTCATATTTAACTGTATGTAGAGATATTGTCCTGAAAGTATTTTACAAATTACTCAGAACAATGTCAACTCCAGCAATTGGTTGCTTTCAGCATAAATATTTTGAGTTATTCATTACCATTAACAGAAAATAGTAATTGTTGCATCTTGCACCTTCTCTTTTTTAAAATGAAACTTGCCAGGACCAACCACTCCTTCCTCGAGCCAAATTATGCACTATAGAGTTCAGTCCACGAAAATTTATTGTTGCAGTTGATGTAAATTGCATCTAATGGGCAAATGACTCATGGCTGTGCTTACGGCCAGCTTTGTGTTCTAAAGGCACATGCCAGCAGGTTGGAAGCAGAGGCAGAGTAAACAGGGCTTATCTGTTTCCCCTCTCCTGTGACAGTTTTCTTCTCACTGCTGGGCTGCAGAGCTCCTGGGGTGACACTCTTTGCTCAGGTCCCTTCTATTGTGGTTGCAGTGGCTATAACAACCACTATGGGATGGGGCCAAGGATTGAGGGCTACAGATGAGGGCAGATCTGATCATTTAGCAGGATTTTCAGGACTCTTTTTATAGTGGGAACAAGCCACCAGGATACAGTTCAGGTGGTTTCCCTGTGCCCCATTGAAAAATTAATTGTGGAGAATGTGGGAACACGGCATTAAAAGCTGGGGAGCATCATCTCATTGCCTTCCTGTGCTCCCAAGTCTCCTGTAGCTGGAGCTCGGCTGTAATTTTGTTGTTGGGATGAGATTTGGTCATACAGCACCTCATGCCTATGGCCCAGCCTCAACCTGGAGTCATTAATGTGATGTAACTTGTGCCTGGTCGAACTGGGAAGCTAAACCAGTTTGGAATGCAGATGAAGAAGGGTTTCTGCCCTGCTGTGAAACCTTTCAAGGCTGATGTGGAGAATCCAGCTTTGCACTGGAGCGAGTCCAAACCGCTCTTCCCACTCTGGTTGTGAAGTACAAGGTAAACAAAAACATAATCGTTATTTTGTGGAAGGCCTCTTGGAGGCTTTAGAATAGAGGAAGATGACAGCTGTGGAGCAGGAGTGTCCAGAACTACTGTAGCATTTGTTAAGCTATTGACAAGAAAGTTTACTCTAGCCTTCTGTAACTTCATTTAAAATGTGATATAACTATTGTTTACGCTAAAGCCTAAAGCTGCTTCCTGTTTCCACTATAGCAATTATGCCAGAGGCACACCATTTATTCCCAGTGTATCAGCCCAGGATATGGCCATTACCACGTTAATGGGAAGTGCCTTCAAATTGTTACACTTGGCAATAACTATATCCTGGAGTAACAAACTTCTCACCATTCAGCTCACAAGTTTATAAGCATCTCCTGATGAAAATAAACAGGAAAGCACTGATCGTCTTTCCCCTGCCCCATTGCTTCAAATGCACTGAATTTTAAATATTATTTTAGAGGAGAACCTACTACAAAGGTGCTGCTACTGCACCAGTATATGCTAAAAGAAAGAGATTTATGCCTTTGTAACTCCCTGTTACACTGGGGTGGGGAATGGGAAAGCTGGAAATTGCTTCTATGGAACAGTGACTCCTCAATGGAGCTGGTGTCCCCAGAGATCTTGCTCTTCCATCAGTTTTGCTGATCTTGGGCGGAGTGTGCCAGGCTGGGGTTAGTGATGGCCTTTGCAGAGGGCTGGTCACTGGGAGGAAGTGACACATGAAGTGGTGATTTAATTCTGCAGTTTGACTTGGATATTTGGCAGTGGCTGTTTTTGCCTCCTGGATTTCATATTGTGGCCATGACTTGTTTTAATTTCTTGAACCAGCTTTAAGCATCATATTTACTGACTTTTGTTTCCAGTGAGAAAACATGTAAATTTTAATTAATCCAAGCTGAAGTTAAAAAGAAAACAAGCCTCTTGATTTGAGGGGGTTAAGGGCATGGAGTCCTTTGGCTCATTTTTTCTATGGGATTCAATCTGAGTGCTTGCTTCGCTGCGTTTTGCATTCCAAGCCTGTCCAGCTTGCTCTGTTGTGGTGGAATGGTTTGATGATGTGGAATGCCTGCTGCTTTCTGGCAGCTGTTACTACACCAGGGAAACCTGCCTGAGTTGTTTTGGATTGTGAAGTGTGTGATAGTTGAGACTTCATCCTTAGTTTTTCTTAAAATCTTCCTTGGCACTTCCTTCATGGCTGAGTGTAGTCTGTTGTGGGGGCTTGGTGAGCCACACGTGCAGTTCTGCCAGAGGGGAAGTTTGGAAAGGCTGCACAACACTGCATGGCCCAGCTTACTGGGGAAATGCTCCAGCATCCTGGGCTGCCTTGGAGTACAGATGGAAGAGGAAATTACTCTTACTCCAGTAAGAGAATTAATAACTTCAACAGGCAACCTCGTGCATGCTATTCCTTTCCCCATAACCTGGAACTCGCAGGGCCTCATGCATCCTCGCTGTCACAAGAGAATCAGCTGTGGGTAAACGTTTCCAGTAGGATTGGAGAGTTTCCTGAACGCCCTGTGTTCCGTCTGAATTAGTGCTGGTGTGCAGGGGGATTCCTGGAGATGGCTGTGCCTGTGCCAAGCACATTTCACACCACATGAGCCAGCTCCTTACCTAGGACACGGCAGACTTTGGTGCTGAGCTATCATGGCTCCATGTGCTCCTGGGGCTGAATCCCAAAGGCATCTTCTGCCTAAATATTGGCAGGGACCTTTCCCATTCCCCCTTGTTATGGACCATGAACAGGTTGTGGGAGTGCAGGGCTCAGTCAGGTTTGTGTCTCTTATGGCAATTAGCTCAACAGCACCAGTTATATTGGATTTGGCCAATGGATGCTAAGGGGGTAGTGTAGCTGCCTGCTTAATTCTGCATTTAATCCCTTCAGGTCCTTCAGGTATTTAAGAGATTCCATCCACTGATGCTGTGTTGTCTGCAACAGCTACAGGTGCTGGTTGCAGGAAGAAAACAAAAATCATGTTTCTGGAAGGGAAAGTCAACTTCTTGAGACTCTCAGATCTGTATGAAAATCTCAAGTTATATGGCACATCTTCATTATTTAAACAAATTAGAGTTTTTCCTGTACTTGCTCTCACACCTATGCTTCAAACTGGGATTAGGCTCCAGGATGGGCACTGCTAGCAAGAGGTGTACATTTGGCACGACTTGAAATACCCGTTTAAGGCTAAAGGTGCTGTCAGCTGCAGTTTGCTGTTCATTTTTAATGGGACTGTCTTATGGACAGTTTTTGTTCTGCTGTGTGCTATGGAAAAGCTGTGCCATGCCACTGTCCTAGACTGGGTATTGAGAAGAGTCTGACAAATGCTAGTGCTGGAGAGGATGTGTTTAAAATTATCCTGGCCTGGAACTGGCAGTGGCCCAGCCTCCTCTTCAGAATAGCAAAGCCAGGAAGGAGGAGGTTTCCAGGGCCTGACTGGGACTCTTTGGCCAGGCCGTCACACCAGTTCTGTTCTCATGATGCACTAGGGAGGAGAGGAAAAAATAGCTTTGGTCTTCTTTCTGTATGTGAAAGGATTTGGAATATTTGCCGAAGGCAGTAGAGGGAAAATCTGCTTGTTTTGAGGTTGTTTTCCTCTTTTTGTTCCCATTCCATGTGGGTTCCTGGGAAGCGCAAGCTTAGCAGCCATGCTGATGAACAGGGGTGTCAACTGTGAAGTGCTTGTCTTGGCTTGGTGTGGGGAGCAGCCTGGGAAAATAAACTGGAGAACTTCAAAGTGTTTGCAGTGAAAGTAACATTCCCCTCAAGGATGGAGAGGTGTTGCTGTTAACCTGAAAACCAGAGCTTTTGGCTAGAAAGAGGATAGTACAAAACATTCGTAGAACATGCTGGATGTTCTTGTGTGTTTGTTCAACTGGAAAAAAAAAAAGATAACAGGGAGACTTTTTTCTTAACAGGAGCAAACAACATTTTTCTGCTCTCTGGATTTTCACCAGTGTATGGGGCTAAACTCATTTCCTGAGGAAGCACGGGAACTTCTGCAGGGCTGGAGAGCAGTGAGATATGGGTCTGGGGGAGAACAAGATCAACTCACTGTCTCTTGAAGTCTCTCCCCCTAAAGCGGTACATGAGTATCTGACCAGCGCCAAGTTCAGTTTTCACCTTTTTAGCTAACTCTAAGAACCTGGGACAAACCACTTCCTTGCATTTTTAAGGATGCTCTCTGCAAAGTTTTAATTTTTTTTTTCCTGTGTGTAGTACCTAAAATATAAATCATACAGATACTACTTAGTGCCTGTCTACTGAAGTTACAATTGATGTTAAGTCCCTACTATTTCTGCATGATTTGAGGTAAAAAGTACTAATGTAAGAAACAAAGTATAAGAAATAATAACCTTTTAATGCATTTTTGTTGGTTCAAGGAAGGATTTAATGACTTCCACTTATTGTTGCTTTATCTTTCTGCAGGGATGTGAAAGCAGGAAATATTCTTCTTGGAGAAGATGGCTCAGTGCAAATTGCAGGTAACTTTCCTGGTAGCTTTGAGTAAACTTTAGGCATAACTGCGTATCCAAAGAAATAGTTTAATGATCAAGGAGGAACCTGCATAAAAATGTTAACTTCAAAAAACCCTACAGTTCATAAAACAAACAAAAACCTCCAACAATTAACAAACCACAAACCAAAACGAAAAGCCAACCCAGAGTCTATTACGTCTTGTTATCTTAAAATACTATTACTTGGAATAATGACAATCAGCAGATATAAATCATTTGACTGTGAAGTCCTCAGAATCAATAGATCAGATAAAGTTCTTGGCATAAGCTAGTCAGACTTTTGCATCAGCAAGTTTATAGGCTTGAAAGTGGAGTGCACAGACCTTGCCGATTTATTATTGACGTGTGAGGTGGTTTTCCAAAGGTCTCTGGTGAAGGGTGGAGAGATCCATCGGAAGGAAATGGGCATATCTGATGGTAAAAGTCATTTAAGGAAAGATCAGCTGGTCAAACTGCTCATGTGGATGCTCCCTGCTCTGCTTCAGTTGAGCTGGATGGCAGAGAGGGTGTTTAAGTGGCTGCCCTGGCCCAGCCCAAACTGGGGTGAGCTGGAAGTCTTGGAAGCAGTCATGCAAAGAAAAACTGTTAAGACAGTTGCTTTAGCTAATACAGATGTACCTGGAGATGTCTGCTGCAGTCACTGCTGACATGAGCTGCAGCAACAGAGGTGTGCTAGAAACAGTCCTGGATGGGGATTGACCATGGGGAAAAGGGTGTTGTGTGGTGTTTTTTTCCCCCGATCCTCTTCTGATGTTTTATTTCATACGTGTTCCTACAGACTTCACTCTTCTTTCCAGAAATCAAGAATTATGCCACATCCCTGAAAACATTCAAGGTTGAATGGGGCTCTGAGCAACCTGTTCTGGTTGAAGGTGTCTCTGCCCATGGCAGGAGGTTGGGCAAGATGACCATTAAAGGTCCCTTCCAACCCAAACTATTCTGTGTTTTTGATTATTATTATTGCAGACTATTAAGTAAGCCAAGATTTTTGGAGAGTACATTTAGAGCCTGTGATATTTATTTTTCCTTGTCTTCCCAGTGTGCTGTTTTCCTATCCTGAGTACAATTTCTCTCCAATTCTCCTTTTCCTCAGTACTGTATTCTTCCTGTGCATCTTGTAGAGCCTTTCCAGTCCTTTGTGCCACCTCTAGCTGGGGAGCAGAGCTCGTGTCTGGTCCTGCCAGCTTGGCAAACATCCCTGTACATGTGTAACATTTTCAATCCCATATTTAATTGGGAAGAGCCATATCTGTGCATGACAAGGTCTCTTCTTTAGTACCCTGTCCTGCTGGTAGAGGCACAGCAGTGGGTCAGGCTGGTGTGCTGGGAGTTTAGGGACGAGGCAGTGACTGTTGTGTCAGGGAGAAGTGCCTGTAGCATTGTTTATTCCTTTGGAATATCTATGCCTGGTGTTGCATCTTGGAAAGAAAGGTGGAGATTTTCCAGCAGGAAGTAGAACATGTTGCAATGCAGTTTTTTTATAGGTAGCTCTCCTCTCTGCAGAGGACAATAAGCCCTTTTCCAGGACATAACACCAATTTCTGTTTAAAACCTGAAGTTGCTTTGTTTTCTTTTGTAAGTCTCCCAGTGACCTTAATGCCTGCTGTTATATTTCTAATGAGGTGTAAATAATTCAGTTGTGTGGCAGCTGATGGAAGGTAGGGAGTGGCCTCTGAAATGCTCAAAGGAGCAAACTTTATACAGTGAAATCCTACAGTTTTTTCCATAATGGGGCCAAGATATAACACTTTGGATTTGTAATTGCGTGGAGCTTTTGATGCTGTTCTTGGGGAGGCTGCAAATAGCTGTAACTCCGAGTGTTTCTGCCAGCCTAGAGAGAGCTGCTTGTGTTTCTCATCCACAAGGGTGTCAGGGCTTGGCTTTTTTGTATTACGGCTTACTCGCAACAGGTACCTGTTAGTGTATTTTTTTTTGCTGAGCAGTTTTTAGTTGATAAATAGATTTAAGGTTGACTGGTCTTAGCTCTGTGCATTCCAGAGGATTTATTTTCTCTGTGACTGTACCTGTTCCCTAGACTGAACTACTTGTGGTTTATATGTGCAACATTTAAATGATGAAATCCATCTCTCTGCATATCCTGCGAAAGCAGCATTGCGAGATGTGCAGAGTTCCCTCTTTACAAATTCTTTCTCTGAACATACAGAAGGACCAACCCTGCCACCTTTCATCAGCCACAGCAGGGCCACTAAACCAAGGTCAGAGGGTTCACTGCAGTGGCAGGAAGCACTTTCATTTCTGTGGAGGCAGCTGATGACTTGAAAGAAATGAAAATAAATGAATGAATAATAGAGAAGAGCCTGACCTGGTCATAACATGAGATTTTGTTTCTGTGGGAATTTCTGACACTTAAGCTTCCTTGCCTCTTGACCCAGGATGAAGTAGCAGAATTTCTCGGGAATTTTTTGAGGAGAAAAAAATACTGGAAGCAAACCAATCCCAATAAAACAAGATTTGTTTCAGCGAGATCAAAGCGCTTGCCTTTGACAATAATATTAATGCATATTATGAATAATTCTGTTGATTGTTGAGTGCTTCAGTTATGAGCTGGATGACATCACTTTGTTCCCATGAAACAAACGCTCTTAAGTTTCGCTGGAAAGTTACACCACGAGATAAAAAACAAAAGATCGATCAGCTGTGGAATGTAGCCTGAGGGGTTGGAGTGAATGGGGCACCTCCCTGCAAGGAGCTGGTTTGGTATACATGAAAAATTTAAATCATGTAGTAGGGAAGAAAGACTTCCATTCGTTTGTAATGGCTCCTTCCCTTCTGCCACTCCTCTATCCAAACTGCCTGTGAACAGTTGTTAAGAAGGTCTTATTCAGTCTTTGGCTTTTGTGACCTTGTGTTCCTGTGCGTTTCCTACTGCTTGACACAATTCCTGTTTGTTGTCCCGGATGAAATGTAATTCTTAAATGTAAATGAGGAATGTACATCTCAATTTGGAAATCCTTTGAGGGGAAAAAGGTAAAGGTGCATTTGAGATTGAGTGGTGGAAACCTCACTGCAGGACTCTACCTCCACAACGTGTCAGTGAATTTAATTGCTTGAAACTTTCACTGTATGGAATTCATGGCAGTAATTTTGCTGCAGTATTACACAGTTCTAACCAGTGAAAATTAAAGCCTCTTTTTTGAATTTTGGGCTATGCAATTCTGTTAAGGCTGAACAGAAAAAGCAGCTTGATGAAGGTGTGTCAGACACTTCTCAGGTTCTATTCGTAACCCTGAATTGCTGTTTGTGCATATGGGGAAAGCCACTGTGGGAGCACTGTGAGCTGAGGTGGCTGCAGGTAAAGAGATGGAGGAGAAATATGTGAGCTCGGGGGCATCTGCTGGAAGTGCGAATTCTAAAAATTCCTCTAATGGCCTGCACAAATTCCCAGCTTGAAACTCCTCCCCAAGTCTTATTTTTACTCATGACTCTATTTTTAACTCTGTCGCTCCTTTGGCTTTCAAAAAGTGCATCCACTGAACCGAGGAGAAAATTGCCTTTAACAGATCCAGCTGACCAGCGAGACCTAAAGTGAGGCAGTTTGCTTCTATCTTAACGTTCCTCCTTTTTCCCCAAGGGCACTGGCTTGGACTTGTGGCTTGGCACCAAGTTTTCGGCGCCTGTTACAATTCAAAGTGTCACTTTCTCAGTTTGAAGTGTTTTCCTGCACACTGGATTAATCTGTCTTCTGGAGAGAGCAGGACTCTTTCCCAGATACCGTTGTTCTGGGCTGTGCTGACAGTGGTTGCAATGTAAATGGAGATAGCCATGTTCTTTTGTGTTCCAGCCTCTCCATGGCAATTACTTCATTTCTTTTAATCAGAGCATAAAACCTCTTTGCCCTGGCATTTATCAGCTCCCCGGAGTCTAAAAGTGCACGGATAAAAACACTCTGTCAACATAAAACTGCATTGGCACCAGTATTGATGCATAAACCAGGAGATGGCTTCTCACAGTAAGCAAGGCTTTGCATTTGTCAGTGTATTTAATTATGCAGGACCTATAAATTACTGTGAAATGAAGTGAACATCTTGATAGACTAGGAAGGGATGGGAGAGGTTGAGGAGAAACTCTCCCAGGGTGCATGAGACTTGCTCAGTATGAGCCACGCTCCAGCCATGGCATGATGTGAGCATCCTACTGAGACTGAATGCAGACTAAACCTTTTTTTTTTTCCCTGATTTTATCCACTGGGATATTAAATAATGCTGTCACCCACCCCTCTGAGGTTGAATGTGACGATGTAAGTGTCTGCTGAAGGCTGGGAGGTGCACACCCTCCATGTGTGGATTTTTTGGTTGTGGAGACAATAATACCATCTCTTCAGGATTTAAAACCAGAGAATTCTTAACGCGCACTCCCGAGGGGTGCCCGGAGTGTCAGCCATGGCCTGGGCAGGCCATGTTGCCAAGCAGTTGAAGTAGATTGAGATTTCACTAAGTCGTTCAGGACTTGCTAATTGATCCTGGGCAAATTGCCTAACCCCTCTCTCTTTATCTATTTATAAAACGGGGATAGTTAAGGCCAGGCAAAACTTGTGTAACTGAATTTGTGTAACTTTCCACAAATCCATGCCAGCTTGTCACCGGTTCGCTGTGTTCCTGACTGCTCTTAATTCATTGTACTAAAATAGCACTCTACATAAACATCGAGCTATGATGCAGGCAGTGTCATTCCCCACTTTCCCTTAGGAAACTCTAAGTTTGGGAGATTAAATTGCCTGAACAAGGGGCAAGGCTCAAATCTAACTTGGGAAGGGAGTGTCAATTGCAGGACTCACTCGAGGAGCCTGTGTTGTATCATGAACACCTTGGAGCCTCTTTTCTCTTCCAGAAAAAAAGGGCCAAAAGTCATTTTCTCTATGATTGATGGAGACTTTTAGGGCCTCTCCTGCAGCAGCGTGTTGTGAAATAATTTTTTTGTCGTGTCACTTGTACTATCTGTGTTTCCTGAAGAGATATTGCACTGTCTGATTGTTGAAACCACTTGTGAACGTCTCCGAGGGCGATGGGTGGGGTCACCCAGCCTGGGCTTTGTCATCCTGAAGTTACTTTGTGAAGTAAGAGGACAAGTGTGCATTTACAGATCCAATACCACTGTGCATCTATCTAGACTTTAAAAGGAAAGAAGCCTTTGATTCATGTTCTCCACTAATCTTCCTTTCATCTGGTGCCCTACCACCTGCTGCATTCTCAGCACAAAATTGCTATTTATCACTGCCTTCCTCTTCTCGCTGCCAGGTTCATTCATCTTCAGTGCTCTAAAAGCTTTAGGGTTTGCAGGAAAACACTAAGTACAACTGCAGATATCTTCTGATGGTGAACAACTGAACAAGAAGGAAGGTGACCAGTGAAAAAAACACTTAGTGCTGTCTTTTGAAATGCTTTTTGTTTAAGGACAACTCCGAGTGATTTTGAAGTCAAGATTGAATTATTCTATTTTTCTGCCCCTGTTGAAGTTGAAAACTGCTTTAGGGTCTTATCCAAGCCCACCAAACTCTGTAGGAGCCCTTCTGATATCAGCAAGCTTTGGTCCTGGCTCTTAGTGCACATTCTTCCTTTCTTTCCTTTCTATGTACCTCGTAGGTAGCTACGTGCACTAGCAGGTACTTGGGCTTTTTAGGATTAAAGTAATGTTACAATATGAGAGGGCCAAGGAGAGATGATTTTTAACAGCTGCCTTCTAGATTTGGATAAAACAATCTAGAATATGGTAGAAATGTATCTTCCTGAGAGACACACCTGCATTGATACCTTTTGTGATGTGGTCCTGCCACTGCATTCTTGTGTTGCTGAGTTGTTTGTATTGGGTCTTTCTTTTCAGCTTCTACGTTTCCTGAGTGGCCAGAGTAGTTTTTAAGTTTGACAATTTGAATTGATGAGGCCATGTTGCCTCATGCCATGCTTTTTCAAACACTACTCTGCAACTTCATTGCCACTGTAGAGTGTCCTGTAGGATATGTGCTTTGCAACACGTGTTTCTGCTGGAAGAGACAAAATTGGCCATATTTTGTGCAGAGTCTGCATCAGCAGAATTGACATTCCCATCCTGGATTGGTTTTGCTGTGATATGAGAGTCTGGAGATACACATCTTTATGGGTTTTTTTTTAGCAATCTTTGGTTTAAATGACTGAAACAGCTCCAACAGATGAATCTTTCCTGCATTGCTTCAGAAAAATGGAAAAAAAAAAAAAAAAAAGCATCCTACCACTTCCATCCAGACACCCTGGAGACTGTTATTTGCTATCAGATTGCTGGAAGTCTGCAGTTTTTGGGCTCCTTTAGGATATCTGACAGTCGGTGGATCCCCAGCAGTGATGGTTACTCGTAAGCCAGGTCCAACCGTTTCCAATTCCTCCCTGTCTCTGGTGATTCAGTCCTTTCCAGCTATCAGTGCAGTGAGCCAATATAAACTACGAGCTGCCAAGGAAGAGTACAAATGTGTAAACGCTTCGGAGCTATCCTGAATTTCATGGATTTTCCCATTTTTTAGAGTTAAATCCATTTGCAATAACCTAGTTCTCTTTTAACCTTTCTGGGGGCAGAGAGACCGAGGCGCAGATGGTACCAACTGCTCAGAGGTAGGAATTGAACCCGAACTTGTGGTTGGGGTTGTGTTTTATTGCTTTGCAGATATTTCCTGAGAGCAGGCGCATTCTTATCTGAATAGCTGGGGCTTGGATAAAGTTAGTAAGATGACATTTGAGAAGATGGTCTCAAAGTCATTCCTTACAGCGGAGTAGCACAGGCTGTTTGAGCCTGTTTTAGCCCACTGGAAATGAGGGAAATTAATTGGGAAAACATCAAATAAATCAACCATGTAATGAAATAAACTTTAATTCCATTTAAGCTTTCTTCAGATGGCAGATGTAGGGGCCTGATTTCCATCTGGAATTTATAAACCCATGTTTGATGTGAGATGTGGTGAATGCTGTGTAAAGGACTTGTGTTTTTACTGTTGGAATGCTTTTGCTTTGAATGGCATTTCCTTTCCCCTCAAAATGACTGCATGGAAACTTGAGGTAAGATAATATGTGCAAGTTCAAATACAGCACATCACAATAAAATGCTGATGGCACTTGGACAAGTTTCTGTTAGTATTATCTTATTTAAAAGAACTTCTAATTGCTCTTGTGTTTAGAACAATAGCTCTTGCAAGACTTCCTGTAATGAGCAGTGAAAGGCAACTTTACTCTGAATCTTTTAGGGAGCTCCTTCAGTTTCTGAGAAAAGCGAAGATGGTGGATACTCACATGGAAGATCTCAAGCAAAAATCACTCTTGCAAAAAGTGGGTTTCCAGAAAAATACAGGTTGCAGTGCTGATGGGGACAGTGATCCATCAAGGTGTGCTAAAACTTCAAGGTTAGCAGGAAGCCAAGATGCCTTTGGGAACAGGAAAAGAGCAGCACAGCACATCTGAAAGAGCTGAATCCTAATGATAGGCTTTTGTTAGTGCTGGTTTTAGCTCTGTGATTTCTATGCAACTTTCTTTAATGTCACCTTGCAGTTACCCACGTCTAGTACTTCAGTGAGCACTAAGTTCCTGTCTTGGAAGTCTCTAACTGAAGTGAGCTGGAAGCTTTCAGCATCTTCTGAGTGATAACTTCAGAGGTGTTTCTTAAATATTGAAATTCTAATGAGAAGTGGCTCATTGCACTGCTGGTGTGATGCAGAAGGGAACTTAGGACAGTCCTCATATGGATGACATGACTTGCAAATTGTAAGGGAGGGTCTTATGTTGCAGTTAATTCTTCAATATAACATCCTTAAGCCATGGAGTAACTGGCTCCTCTGGCCACATAGGCAAAGGCTTTTACATTTTACATTGTCAGCAGAGTTTCAAGAATTTTCAAACCAGTTGTGATCAATAATGTTCTGGTTTTATGCTAAATAGCCCTGAAATTTCAGAGATCTGCCTTCCAAGCCTGTCATCAGTCTCAAAAATGGCATTCAAGATTTCAATTGCTTGTACTGTGTTTAAAAACAAAAATGTGTGTGTGTGGATAAAGTTATGGGGAATTGAGTTATATATTGAGTTTTAGGCCCATTGCAGACCTGTAATTCAGCAATATGTAAGTAGGGCAGTTTGTAGCAGATTGGGAAGAAATACTTACACAGTTCAGTGGTAAGATTTTCTGTCACTTGATTGTTCTTTTTTTTTCTGCAAACAAAGTGCCATCCTGTCTTGAATGACTTGGTTGCCAGATCTTTTGTAATGCTCTTCTCTGAACAAACATACTTTATCCCATTGCTATCCCTGTATGCTGCTGCTGGTGACAGATTCTGTTTTCTATGTCATTCTTAATTGGACAAAACATGAGGTTACAGCATAGTTTTCATGTAAAAGAATTATTTGTTCCAAGAAACGCAATTACCAGTGAGTGCAAAGGGCATCCTTGAGCATCCTGGTTTGTGAAAGGTGTTTCAGGTGGGGTGATGCTGTGCAGGGTGTGAATCACTGTCTGTGAGGCTTCCCTGGGATGCTTGGGCTGGACTGTGGCGCGTTCAGTATCATCAGGAACTGGTCTGAGGCCCCGTTCAGGCACTGAGCATTTGGGCCATGGAGGATTATCAAATAAAGCATATTTTCATAATAAAACATCCAGAATAAGGGGCTGATACCTCAGTTAGGACAGTTAAATGTTCTTAAGGGACTTTTTCTGCACCCAGCTTGATTGCCGTGGATGTTACAGGATGCTGCTTGAGGGTCAGTACAGTTATGTGTGTATGCAAATGTAAATAAAGCTCTGGCTGGCAGGGCAGGTTTGTACAGCAGCAGGGCGGCTGCTGGGGGAGTGTGGGCAGGCTCTAATGTGACCAGTGGGCTGTAATGGAAAGTGGAATTTTCCTCTCTGCCGGCCAGGGCTGAAAGCTCTGCTGTCCCCAGGAACTGAATGGCGAACTGCTGAATGGCAGTTCATGTACCAGCACTCTTAGCTAACTGTTGATCATTCCTCCTTTATTAGGAAACCCCTCATGCGTGACTGCATGGTCTGGTACTTAATAGGTGGCTGGGAATACGAGGGGAAAGAAGGGGCAGCCCTTCAGTTTGCTCAGGATGTGTTCTTAATAAATTCTGTTTTTGTTTTCTTTTCAGACTTTGGTGTTAGCGCGTTCCTGGCCACTGGTGGTGACATTACCAGGAATAAAGTCAGGAAAACTTTTGTGGGCACACCTTGCTGGATGGCACCAGAAGTTATGGAACAGGTGAATTGTTTTTCCTAGTGTCCTCTGAGCTGATCTGCACCTGGAATTCCCTGCTATCAGCAATGACTATATTTATTTCAAACTAAGATGATCGTTTGGCATCCTGAAGGGTTTTCTTAAAACTACAGAATTTTCTTTGACTTGCCTATTGCAGACTTGTACTGGAGAATGTTAAGTGTTCAGTAGATTTTTGCCCTATTGCTTCTCTTCAGGCTCCTGCCTAAGGTGAGGATGAGATAGCTCAGCTGTTGCATAAAGAAGATTAACTGCCTCTCCCTTTTGCATGAATGTGAAGTAGAATATAAATAATTTCACATGTGGTAAATATGCACATACACAGCTCAGTAACATGCTCTTCTGCATCTGCAAACATAAGAATTTGGGGCAGTTAGTTGTGACATGTCAGAGTGGGGAGTTAATTCAGTAAAATAACATGCATTTGACTTCATTCAGGTTTTTATCTTCTCTTGGCTTGTTAGTATCCAGGCTCTGAATGCTGAAGAATGCTTGCATTTCCTCCTTCTTCCTCTGCTCTTTTGGCTCACTAGAAGATGTCATACTTGAGTGGAGAAATGTCACTTTTTGTCCTCCACTGCTTCTAGACTAAACTACAGAAGCTTTGTCTGTGTGACTTCTGATGAAGGACACCTGGAAACTTTGTTTAATGCAAAACTGCTGCCCATTTCTGAGCAAGATCCACAGTGAAAATTACACCACAGTCTTACCAAGGCGTTTGCAGTAGCTGTCAATAGCATTGATGTTCAGTGCCATGAGCATTCCAAAAATTATCCCTCATCCCCTTAAAATCAGTTTGACAGAGGGCTGGGTTTCTGACAGATGTGCTAAGCAGAAATATAACTGGCTATAAATGGGTGTCCATTTTTCTTTCCAAATTTCTTTTAAACAAAAATATTTAAGGAATTGTTTTATTAAAGTAAATCCACCTTGATACATTTCTCCTTTCTGTCATTCCCAATAAAAAATTTTGAAGCTTGGGAGGATCTTGAATAAGAGCCCCATGTATATCTGTATCTAAAATCAAATGCAGCTAAACACGAGTGCATTAAAGTGCATTTTAATGCATTTTTTCCAATATCTAAAACTCCTTGAGGAATGGAGATAAATTTGGAGTAGCTTAAATATGTTATTGATGAAAGGCTTGTTCAAAGTTTGGCCTTTTTAGTGGCTCCCCATGGTGGCATCGATGGATCAGTGCATTCCAGCACTGCTGCAGCCTCCTCAGAATGCAGGTCTAATAGAGCAGAATAAAGCCACACTTCCCAAGTCAGGGTTGTCTTTGCAAACTTGATTCTGAACTGCTTCACTGTCATATTCTTCTGGATTTTTTTATTTAATGCTGAGTTAAAATAAATAAAAATAGAGTATTTGGTGTTTCCGAAGCAAGATCAGAGTTGTCCCTTGCTTTTCTGTCCTGTGTGTTGTGCCCAGGGCTCAGCAGCCTGGCCAGGACCTAATGGTGCTGCTCCAGGCTCTTTGCAGCTGCAATCCTCAGGACAAAAGGGAAAAATATCTTAAGGAGGGAGCTAAAAATGGGAAATAAAGGTTTCAGTGACAAAGTGGGGGCTGATTCCCCAGAGATGTATTTCCAAAGGAGGTAAGTTTTTTAGGGAACGCAGTACCTCCACCAAGGCTGTGCACATCTAACCAGTTGCAAATATCATGTTAAAGCAGTATTTGAGATGCTGATGATGCTTATGTGAAATCCTTCAATGTCCATTAGATCATCTTGCTGCCTTCCAGCAGGTGTCACTCTGAGCCACTGGATCCGGCCGGGAAGAGGGACAGAGGCCTTCTCTAGGCTGGCCTTTCACATGTAGATATTATCGACCCAGTTCCATCTGGTTTACTTCAGCACCATTAAATTCCTTCAGAATGTTAATATTTGATTGCTCAACATTGTCTTTTAATGTACGGTCACTTGATGGATTTATGGCAAAAAAAATAAGTTGATGAGAAAAATAAATGTTGTTGGTATAAACTAGCTGCAGGGTGACTAATGTATTGGACAGATGTCAAGATGAACTGCTGCAGATAGTTTTGAGCTTTATAGCTTTCACTTGCAAGCAGGATTATGTGAAATAATAAAACAACCTGCACTAAACAGTTAAAATCTTGTCAGGAAATGGAGAGTTGTACAGTGTATTGGTGTGCTGCAAGAGTAACTGAAAGATGGAGCTGAGAAATGCCCAAAAGTTATTCTCAGAACCTAAAAATTGTGTGAGAAGACAAAAACCCACCTTTACAGCATATTTATTCTCACCTTGTGCTCTTTTAAATGTTACTAGATATCTGTGCTTGTTTATTTAACTGACTTGAAATCTGTTCAAAGTCATGGCATTCATAAACTGGGGCACTTCAAGAAACATTTCAGACTTTTAGGGCTCATGAAAATTGTGCTTACAAGGTGGAAGAAATCAGTGCAAGATGTAAGTTCCTGTCTCTATAACAAGTTTCAGTCCAACTCTAGTATTACATGACAAATAGTGCAGGAGCGGTTTTTGTTAGTTTGCCAAGATTCAAGATCATTTGTAAGGTAGCTTGGGGAACGCTTTTTGGCTTCATCACAAGGAGTGTCTTTCTGAAGCTTGTTAGGTTAGCTGAGCACAGTACCTCTGTTAGCTCTGCTCTGGTTCAATTTTAATTTTTCCATAGTGTAGCGAGAAGAAACACAAACCGTCCTAAGCAATCAAACGCTTTGATTTTCGGAGTTTCTCTTGAAGTTAGTACATAATGTCTCTCCCCTGCAGTGGAGAAAGCAAGTGCCAAAATATTACCTAATGATAATGAGGAAGTAACCACTTTGGCATATGAAATATTTTTTCCTGTGCAGGAGGGGAAGTAAATGCTATAAATTTTCCTCAGCAAGCCTGTGTTTAATGTCAAGTGCAGAAGCTACTGTTAATTGGTGGAGGGAAACATTAGTCTGGAAGCAGGAATGAGGGGCTTTTACTGGGCTGGTGTGTTGTGAAGTTCCAGGATGGAGCATGTTTGCAGTCAGATTGATTAAGTGGTTGACTAAAAGTGTAGTGAGGTGGGTGTCCCAAGGGGTAACAGTCCATCTTATTACACTGTGTAATGACTCTCTGTGTCTGTGTGTAGAAGTCAGAGCCTGGCTTAGCCCAGTGCCGCTTTATGTTCTGCGGTGGAGTTTATGGCAGAGCAGTCCTGGTTGTACAGTTCACAACCATGATTTTCGTCAGACTGTGACTTCTAAAACACCTCCTTGAAGGTACAGGGAGCTGGGGGGAGAGAAAGGAGAAAGTGTTCTTTCCATCTACATAGTGCCGGTCTTTCCAAATTCGAGGGAAAGGGTGTGTGAAAGGGATGGTAGTGTGGGACAGCAAGAGGCACGTGATAACATCTTCTAATATTTTTCAGGTCAGAGGATATGATTTCAAGGCAGACATCTGGAGCTTTGGAATCACTGCTATCGAACTGGCCACAGGAGCAGCTCCTTACCATAAATACCCACCGATGAAGGTGAGCAGATCTCCAGATACTTGTGCAAGATAAGAGATCAGTGTGTTCTGTGGATGTTTCCAAGAATTTGGCTAGCATGTTGCACAGGAAAGTTTGTCCTCTCAACTTAGCACGTCACATAGAAGAGTTTGTCCTTTCAACCTGCACTTGTGGATCATGATGTTCTTGGATGCATCTTGAGTCACCTTTTAAAAATACGCCACTTCGTCAGCATTATCTGAAACTGCAGTTTTTATTTAGATCCTGAGTCTCACCGTTCTTAAGGAAAGTGCTGTGTGTTTTAAACCTCTGAAGTCAGCAGATGTTTTTAGGGTTATATATAATGATCCAGAATGCCTTATGGGCACCCGGTGACACTTGGCTAGCCATTCTTTCTCCTGCACTGATAATCCTTATTAATACCTCTCAGAGATTCTCTTGATACCTCTCATGTTACCATTTATCCGAAAGAATGTTTAATTTTGTTTAACACTGATACAGTCCTGTCAATCACTGATCCAGTTCAAAGTACCACATCAGTATAAAACTGTGGTATTGGCAACAATAGTATTTTATTAAGGTTGAAATGAAAGAAATATTCTTGTTTAAACCTTGACACATCAAAATTCTTTTTCAAGTATCTTGAACCTTAGATCACCTTACAAATTTGGCGAACTCTCCCTATTTCCTGACTGTTGAACTGGGAGCTGCTTCTAACATGCTGCTCTTTCAGGGGGAGAGTACATCTTAAAGTTAAGAGCTGACACCCATCAGCTGAGATCTGAAGCATCCTGTCCTTCTACTGAGCTTTGAGATCTTTTTCCTCATCTCCTTTGTGATATCTGATGAGGCCTTGTCTCAGTCACAAAACTCAAAGCCCCTTTGGCTCACTGGGATGTGTGGTCCTTTGGATCAAACATGAGGGGGTGGAGAGCCTGTTCTACCCCCAAGGCTCATGGTTAGAGCAGTCACTTGGGATATGAGGCCTGTGGGTGTCATGTCCCTCAGTTTTTGGCATTGGGAGAGTGATGTTTTACACGGGCAGATAGTGATAGGACAAAGGGCAATGGCTGTAAACTGAAAGAGGAGAGATTTAGATTAGATGTGAATAAGGAGTTCTTTACTGTGAGGGTGGTGAGGCACTGGAACACGTTACCCGGAGAAGCTATGGATGCCCCATCAAGGCCAGGTTGGATGGGAATTGGAGCAACCTGGGCTTGTGGAAGGTGTCCCTGCCCATGGCAGGGGAATTGGAATTAAATTATCTTTAAGGTCCCTTCCAGCCCAAACTGTTCAATGACGCTGTGGGCAAACTTTCATTTTCTGAGTCTTAACTGCTGAAGTGCTCTGTGAGTTGGGTGTCATTTCTTCAGGACCTGGGTGCGTCCCCTCCCACACCACAGTTACAGTGGCATTTGGAAATCCAGCAACTCCTAACTAAGAACAGGCACATCCGTGTATCCCTTTAAATGCTAGGCCTTTGCACAGGTTTAACTCTTGTAGAACAGAATTACTTTTAAGAATTGTCATCTACGTGCAGGGACTGTTAGAGAGGCTGAGTAGTTCAGAAATGCCATTAAATTTCCTACAATATCAGTGGCTGTGGCAGAGCAAAGAGCAGTTCAGGGGAATGCGTGGCTGATTTAGGTGTGCTGCTGGTTTCATTGATATTTCCTTCTGTGCTGTAATTATTGGTTGCATTTTGCAGCAGCTTCTGCAAGTTGTACTTCTGTTCATTGTGGTTTGAATGCACAGGATGAAGCTTTGAATACCACCATCACCTATTTAGTATCAACAGCACCTACTTAGTGCTGTCATATGCTAGGTAGAATTGAGTCCCCAGTTCTGTGGGGTTTGGGTTTCCAATCATGCAGCCTGCAAGAAGATTTCTCTATTTTATTTATTGAATGTAATCATATTGCACTGCAGATTGATTTTGTTATGCAGCAAAATTACTCATGCATTAAGTGACCCTTCAAGGAGTGGGGAAGAAAGCAGGGAATTCTGTCATGGGCTGTATAATTTCAGCTAGATTGATGGGCTTTTGCTGCCCTAAGCAATATAGCTGTTGAAAGCTATTTAAATGTGCTATGTGCTGTTTCCTTTTCTAAAAATAGGTATTCATCTGTATGTAGGTGACAAGTGGAAATGGAAATGAGTAATTTTCTTCCTTTCCTTCAGAATATTTAAGTGATGTGAGGGAAGGAATCAGTTTGGCTTGATGGGTGCTTTTGTGAGGAATGTCTTCACCTGCTGTCACGTTGGTACATGGAAGTGAACTCGTGTATTTTTTTGTGTTGCCCCTCTGTCTTTAATTTGATTTCTAGCTGAGAAATATGTCAAGGAGGTATATTGAATCAAAAGCCTTGCACGACTGCTCATCTCAAATGAAGAAAACTGGTAGAAGTTCTGGTTTGCTTGTGCTTTTAATCCCACGAAACAGACCTGAAAACACATTCCAGCCTTGTGTTTGGCCCACAGACTGCACTGTGGGCCAGGAGGTGGGAAAACCACCAGTAACTTAAATTGTAGGTGTTTGTTGTCAACACATCCTTGTGGACTCAGATGCTTGATGAAAGTGCTTGTCTAAAATACATTTTCCCCAAGATCTGTCTCTAACAAAGGCCAAGGAAAATCTCATTGCCAATAGAAATAATTATTTCAGGTTTTAATGCTGACGCTACAAAACGATCCTCCATCTTTGGAAACTGGTGTGCAAGATAAGGAGATGCTGAAGAAATATGGGAAATCATTTAGGAAGATGATTTCATCGTGCCTACAAAAAGACCCTGAAAAAAGGTAAGAATGGATCACACCAAAATAAATTAAAACAAACAAGCAAAAAAAAAAAAACCACCCCAAACTCACAAACATCATTATGTTCCCTATTTTTTGAAGTTGGTGTACTCTCTGCCTCTCCAACCTTTCAGTCACAAAGAACACAGCAATCTTGCTGTGTGGCAACAAATTCTCTTGGCTGTCCTTATTTTTATGGATAAATGTCTGGCACTGTGCCTGGCCAGGGCAAACATCTTCTATTTGGGTTAATGAGAGTGCATCCCAGTCCACTGCCTGGGTAGGACCATTCTCCCTTGGCCACCTCCAGCAGGTGACTTCAGTTCATGTTTTGTTCCCAGTCAAAACTGCTTTGTGTTTACAAATCAGAAATTACAGGTTGGGCAATATGTGTTTACTTGCAAAACTACATAAATAAACTTCTTAAAATTTGCCAGTGCAGAGAAGGCTTTCAGTGTAGTTTTGACTTGTTTAATTATATGTAATATTTGGTTTGGATGGGAAATCAGGAAAAACACTGGCAGATTTTACCAGCATGTTTACATCAATATGGATTGCTTAAGTGACCTAATGACACTTTCAGCCTTCCTTGAACAGTATCTTGACTACTCAGTGACATAGGAAATATTACCAAAGGGATAGTGTGTGTGCTGTGCCATTTTTAAATACCTCTTAGCTTGTTTTCTTTTTTTTTTTCCTCCTCAGTAAGCAAACTTAATTCTGGAAAGGAAAAAGTGCATTCATAAAATAATAATAATAATGAAGACATTTTTCAGTTCCCTCTTGTGTCAGATTCAGGAACACAGGCTTCTCACGCACTGTGCAATGAGTCTCTCTCTTCTAACAAGCATTACACTTGAAATGCTTAATGAATCCAGTGGAGTGCTTGATAAAAGTTGATAGCTGGGTTTTTTTCCCAGCATGACATTTTTTCACCTTTGTAAAGCATATCCTATCCTTGCAGGTTAGGATGTGTGCTGATCAGATTATACATAATCACTGATTTGTGGCACACCACTTCTCTCTCCACAAGCACCACTGACAGCCACTGACATCATCCTGACTGTGGAAGCAGGAGGTTGGAGTGTTGCATGGGAAGAGAATTTAGTGCAATTGCTTTTTTATTATTTTGGGGGCTCCCTTGCTATAAAGTGGTTGCCTTTTGTAGGAATAGTCTGTTATGAAATAAACCCTGTGATGAATGGCCTTTGCTGGTCACTGATTAAACTCTGTTACTATTTAAGCACTGTTTGCAGTGTGGAAAATGCTGTAAGCTGCTACTTTCTCATGTAGGCTCGAGTCTTTAGCAAATTCCTCCTAAACCAACCAAGGGATGTGTCTCACTTTCCAGCATTTATTCTGAAGTCCGACTTAAATGGGAAAATAGTTTATACTTGTTCATGTTCTTTTAGACCAAGACTGATCATCCCACCTGTGTTTAATAGAACTAATTACGCACATTTAATCAGGTATCTCTGAAATAACTGTTACTTGCACGGGGTGAGTACTGCACTCCAGTCATGATTCTGTGATTTCAATTTTGAGCAAATTTTTCTGTGATCCTGTTGTTACCTAAGAGTCTCGAATTCAGCATCAAAATGGGAGCAAATTCTCCCCACCAGTCCCAAGTTATTAGTTGCTTTTGAACAGAATAGACCTTGTTCAGAATACACTGAGTAACTGAAAAGATTGCTGGTGTAAAATTTACTTGGAATACATTGATTTTAGGGGAATTATACAGGAGAAGCTGATGCCCTCACGAGATGCCAACAAGCTGCAGCAGCCTGGAAGACCGTTGGGTTGAAAGGGAGCATTTATAATTGTCTTTTCTACATCTGTTTTTATTGACAGACCAACAGCAGCAGAACTCCTAAGACACAAATTTTTCACAAAAGCAAAGGTAAGGAAACACTTCCTAAGCTGGTTTGTGCAGAGGCTGTGGAAAGGACTTGTCAGAAGCATGATAGGTGTGGGTGACAGCTTTACTGGCAGGAGTGTGGGCTCTTTCACTTGGAGCCAGCAGAGCTGAGTGAGTTGAATGGGTCATTGTAAAGGAACAGAATAAAATCCCCTTCTGTACCTCCTGTGTGTGCTGCTGTTAACAGAAATTATCTAGGAATTCTTGAGCATTTAAATGTCTTTCAGTGCCTTTTGGGTTTGTTCTTCCCTTGTAATGGTGCCATTCTGGCTGCCTGTCCAACCATAAAGTTCTCTGCTGCAGCAAGTGTAACTTATATTTTAGTAAACTCTATAATCAGTCTGTGTGCAAGGGGCTGAATGAAGCCCACTGTGCAAGAGCTACCTAAAGATATTTCACTCTGTGTTGCCTTATGGGAAGTGAAGATCCTGTGATACAAAACAGTTGGAAGCTCCCATTTCTAGCCTTGGAGTGAACTGCCAGCGAGCATTATGTAATTACTGCCTGGAGATTAGTGCATATGCAACGTGCGAGGTCTTACTGCGGGAGATAGACAGCAGTAACACAGGGGAGGATTTGTATTTCCATGGGCATGGAGAATGTTTTCTCTTTGCTTATTTTTTCGTGACCAAAGTGCACAGGATTTATAGCAAAATACAGATTAAACTGTCAAAAAGAGACTACATACTTGGGATAGCACAGCAGCATCACCAGTTAATCAGAGTAGTTTTCAGCTCCCAGATTAAGACGCTTAAGTGGAATTGGCCACACCAGGTATCTGTACAGAAGCTGGATGCCCTATTAAAGCTGACAGGAATCTAACGGGTGCAACCCAGAGGGAGTTGCACTTCCTCTTCACGAGGAGAAGCACAGGGGCAGGCGCTGATCTCTTTGGTGACTGGTGACAGGACCCGAGGGAATGGCCTGAAGCTGTGTCAAGGGCTATTTAGTTTGGGTATTAGGGAGAGGTTCTTCGCCCAGAGGGTGTTAGGGCACTGAACAGGCTCCCCAGGGAATGGGCGCAGCCCCAAGGCTGCCAGAGCTCCAGGAGCATTTGAACAACACTCTCAGGTGGGATTTCTGGAGTGTCCTGTGCAGGGCCAGGAGTTAGACTTGATGATCCTTTCGTGGGTCCCTTCCAGCTCAGGGTATTGTGTGATTTGATAATTCTATGAACCAGGGAAGTCTGGAGGGTGATCCAGTTCATGAAATGCAGCAGTTTGCTTTAGGGCAATTTTAATTGATGTCTGGGTTCTTGACAGTACTAACTGAGGTTTCACTGTCCTCAGTGGGATTTTAGGCAGCTAATTAGTCTGCATCTGTATGCTGGATGCACACTTGGTGTCCAAAGTGACAAGATGGTTTACACATTCCTGACCTTTCTCCGTTTGGTTCTGCAAGTTGTGGTTCATGTTACACTTCATTGTGTGTTAAATCTCCTTCGTGCTTTCATTAAGCTGCTGGAGAGTAACATATTAGCATGGGTGGTGATAGAAAATTAACATTATTGTAAATGAGGCAATGCTTAACCCAGTGTCTGAAGTGCGAACGTGTGCCAGTTCACACTCAGGGTTAAATTACTGTCACACATCAGCCACTGCCAAACTGACTGCTGGAACCTGAGGGCTGAAGAGTGCAGCTTCTATACATCTATATTGAGTCATATATTTAAATACCATCTAGGTTATGTAAAAGTATGGTTCGATAATGCTGGGAGCCGCTTATCAGGAATGACAGAGTGTGTCTTGAGACTCTCCAGCCTGCCTGTAAGCAACCATCCTGGGGGAGTTCTGGGAGCTCTGCGTGGGCAGGGACAGCAGAGCTTTCCACTGGCACTGGTGTGGTGTGGAATACCCAGACAAATGCCAGGGTGCCTGCCTGGACTGCCCTGCTTCTGCTGCTGCCCCAAGTTTGGCCCCACAGTTCAGCAGTGAGAAAATTATATTCTCAGGAGCCCGCATTGGCCGGTCAGGAGTAGCTTGCTGAAGAGGAAATTTAATACAGTAAAGCATCACAGCAGTTTCCCACTATTCAGTCTGTTGTGATCACTGCATTTACTTCCTCTCTAAACATAAATGCTGTACATTTTTTCAGCCACTTTAAATCCTGCTGCCCCAATCTCTGTTTACTCCAGCTCAGAGAGATTCCTGCATCCCAACCTGTCTGACATCTGAAGTTTGCCTTTGACAGTTGGACAGGCATAAATTTAGGAGTAAGATAAGGCAAAGGGGTTTGGATCCAGGTGGTGTAGTATCTGCAAGTGGAAGAATGCCAAATGCCTCTGCGGGGTACCAGATACTGCAGTAAAATATGTATATTTCCAAGTAAATCAGAATAATATCCAGCCCCTTGGTTGTTAATTCCATGTCACTTTGCAAAGGGAGAGTGCCAGCGTTAACTGAAAAGGTATTTAGGATGAAACATCATATAGTGCAGCCCAAAGCAGGGAAGTGGTTAATATCCTTGCGGGAATAGGGATGAAACATGTAAACCACTTTCTGCTAGAAAGAGCTTAACAGTTACTTTATCAGAGACACTGAAGGCATCAAAGGGCATTTTCAGCAATGCAAATGTTTGATATTTTTTTCCTTTGCAGAATAAAGAGTTTTTACAAGAGAAGATGTTGCAGAGAGCACCAACAATCACTGAAAGATCCAAAAAGGTACTGAAAACCTCCTGGGCTCTTGCTCTTACAGCTGTACTATTTTTTTATGCTTGTATTCACATTTTTAATGATAACTACTGCAGTACAGCTTTTTCTAGGTAGAGCTGTTCATTTCAGTAAAATAATCAGACACCATGGCAGGTGATGGAACGTGAAGATGCTCTGGTGCTATTTATTCTAAAAAAGTCAGCTGTAGAAACTGTTTGCTTGAGATGTAAGTTCTGTGTCCTTGTGCTGAGCAGGTCCGGAGAGTCCCAGGCTCCAGTGGGCGTCTTCATAAGACTGAAGATGGTGGCTGGGAATGGAGTGATGATGAGCTTGATGAAGAAAGTGAGGAAGGCAGAGCAGCAATTTCACAGCTCAGGGTGGGTCCTCAAACTCCACTCTGTTTTGTCTTCCGATTGTGGTAGGTCTAAAAATATTAGGGGAGCATATGGCCTTAAGCATGATACGCAGCAAGCTGTAATCCCTTCGCTCAAGTTGGGAGCTGAGCAAAGAAAGCAGACTGAAGGTCGAAGAAATCGTATTGATCTTTTCTGTCATTGTGGTGGGGCACAGCTGGTCTCATTCAGGGATGTTCAGCATAATTGGAAATGTTAATTCAGACAGCCTGCTCCCAACTCAGCATACTAATTCACTGCAGCTAGGATATTCCCTTTAAAGGTGCCGACTGCTTGAGATGCTTTCTTCTGGAAGTGTCAGGAGAGGTTTTGTCCTACTGCCCTCTCCAGGATGGAGCTGAAATCAATAGGGCCTGCTCTTACGGCTGATTCCTGAAACATGCAGGGCCTGGTTCTGCCCCCTGCCCAGTTACACAGAAATCGATTAATCCTGGTAGAAAACCTCATAGCATCTCTGAAGTCACAGGAGTGATTGGTCTTGTGCTTGAAAATCCTCGAGAAAATGCCGTTTTCCCCTCTCCCAACACATATACAAATCCCCCAACAACTCAGAGGAGTAATGCATGATAATCAGCTGAAAGATTACTATGAATTTTCAGGTTGTCTTTCCCTAGCAATCACTTGTGTGGGTTTTGACTATTATCGTTTGCCTGGTCCCTTTTTACTACAGCGGCTGGCTGGAAGTGGACTCTGTGTTTCAATCATCCTGTAATTGAATTAGTGAGACAGTGAAGGATTTTTAGAGGAAGCATTTCAATATGAAAGGGAAAAAAGCAGTATTGGTTTGAAGCATTTTTATCCCTTTACAACTTCTCTCATTTCTCTATCATTAGTCTGGCTTCTGTTGCTGTTGTGAATAGACACTTAAATATTAAATGCAAGATTTTGCATCTTTTCAGCATCTTTTGAAATGTTTGCGTTTTTAAAAGCCACTTGATGCAGTAATTCCATACTTTGTGACAGCAACTCTTGTGACTTCTTAAAGAGCTTATTGTGTCCAGCTTTGTATTATACACGATCAAGGAAGATCTCTTGGTGCCAGGTGGCTACTACTGAAGTTCTTTAATGCTTTATAAGCCGAATTCTTGTAAATTCCTTTTGTAGGCTAGAATATGATCAATTTTAAGGAGACAATGTTGTAAAAGACCCTGATTCTGTTTCAGAGATTATTTAGAACTTGTTGTATCTTGTCTCAAAGCTCAGAGTACCATGACTTAACACTGTTTACTGAGTTTTGAACAGTACTTACTTGTTTCATTCCTCTTAGGCAGGAAAAAGCAGATTGACGCACATGTTTACAAGCTCCTTTTCAAGACATGTTTTCTTGATGCTTTGATATATTTTCCTTGTACTGCTGCCTGTCCTGATCCCTCTAATTTGGACTGTGCTTAGCTCTTACTTATAGGTCTCCCATTCAGCAAACCTTTAGGATGGATGGAGTAGTAGGTCTAAATTCAGTTACCTCCCTGTAGATATATATTACCATTTTGGAGGCACCCCATGTGTATGTAACACAGCAGTTTGGGGCACCTGTATGTTTTGGGATGTCAGGAAGGGCACCGTGGCACCTCAGACCTCACTACATGTCTGCCTGGGCACTTGAATTTGATTCCTTTTCAACCAGTCAACTTGTATCCAAACTGCCAATTTTTGCCATGAATACGGTGGTATTGAGGATTAGTGTTTATCCTGTGTTTTTGGTCGTATTTCAAACACCGGGTATAAATTCTACTTGTCTGTAAATCCCTCTGCAGTTTTAACCAAGTTGTTAAATAGAATAACTTGTATTAGCTAGGTGGCACCTTTTTTTCCTGCCCATTGCAGTGGGGGTGGAGTAGTGGATTTTTAAAGGTCCTTTACAACCCAAAACATTTTGTGATTCTGTGATTCCATCTGTACCTGCATTTTACTGCTGTCAGCCACAAAGTAAAAGGAGGCCTGCAGATTGACTTAATGTGCCAAAAAACTGAAGTATTAACCTGCATAAAATCATCTACATAAATGAAAGGTGTTGATATTTTTAACTTGTTTCCACTTTACAGAAAAAATAGGGTGAATTTAATATGTGCAAACATGTACTTTGCAAGTTGCTTCCTAGGACTGCACCTGAAAGCAGGCAAATATTTATTATACCCAGAGCCAGAAATATCTCTTCAATTCATGGAACATGGTGACTTGCTGGGTCAACATTACCTTTTGGATATAAAGACTTTCTGAACTTCCTCTCTGCATTTAAAACCTTGAATTCAAATTAAAGCAGTTGTTCTCTGTGGGCTTTTAAATTGTGCACCTTCTGTTACCCAATAAATCTGTGCAGTGGTGAGTTGTGTGGTCACATTTCACTGCTCACTCACATCATCTTTGATTACACGAGCAAAAACTAGTTAGAAATAATCCCCAGAGTCATCCTATTTGTGCCTTAGGTAAATGTTTTTTAATGTTTGTCCTGTTTTCTTTCTGTCCATGTGTTTCATAAAATCATAGAATTGTTAAGGTTGGAAAAGACCTCCAGGATTGTTGAGGCCAATTGATAGCCCAGAATCACTGTGTTCATCACTAAACCCTGTTCCCAAGTGCCACCTCTTCATGTTTTCTGAACACCTCCAGAGGTGGTGACTCTACCACTTCCCTGGGCACCCTTTCAGTGAAGAAATCTTTCCTATCATCCAATCTAAACCTCCCCAGTGCAACTCGAAGCCACTTCTTCTTTTCACTTGTTACCTAGGAAAAGAAACTGATCCCCATCTGGCTGCACCCTCCTGTCAGGGAGTTGTAGAGAGTGAGAAGGTCTCCCCTGAGCCTCCTTTTCTCCAGGCTGAGCCCCCCTGAACTCTCTCAGCTGCTTCTTGTCAGCCTGGTGCTGCAGAGCCATTCCCAACTCTGTTGCCCTTTTCTGGACTCACTCCAGCCCCTCAATGTCCTCCTGCTAGTGAGGGGCCCAGAACTGAACACAGCACTCGAGGTGCCTCAACAGTGCCGAGTACAGGGGTACAATCACTGCCCTGGTCCTGCTGTCACACTATTCCTGATACAGGCTGGGTGCCACTGGCCTTCTTGGCCACCTGGCCAAGGCTGGCTCATATTCAACTGGCTCTCACCACTTCTGTTTGTCATTTATCTGGATCAGTTGTCAGCTGAGGGGCAGGGCCAGTGTTTCCATACTTGTCTGTACAGTGCTTAGTACACTGATCTTTCAGACAAGTTCCTTTTATGTAATTCCTTGAGGCATCCAGTATCGTCGAGTGGGGTGTTGGTGGAGGAACTGCTGCTTGTCCCAAGGGGAACCTTTGGCTAAGGAACCCCTGGAGGTGCTTCTTGGCACCCCGCAGGCAGCTCTGTCACGGGTGCGGTGCGGACACGCAGCCACTCTCACTGAGCCAGCCAGCTCAGGCGTCACTAGAAGCAAAGAGTCAGAGGCGGCCCTCGCATAGAGCACCAAAGTTTATTACTGATCTGTTTCGAGGAGGCTGTCCGAGGAGGCAAGGAAGCAGGAGAAGGGGCAAGGCAAGGGGGAAGGGACCAAGGGACCAGGGCAGCAAGGGGGCAAAGGGGGAAGGAGGAGGCAAAGCAGCAAAAACGGGCACGCTTCCGTTGGGAATAGCCTTATATAGGGATACAGGAGGGAGGTGAGGTAATACAAGAACAACCAATGGGGATAAGGAGGGGACGAAGTGGGGCTGGATTACATCCTCTTAAGGGATGCAAGGGGCATCTGTCTGTTGGCCAGTCAGACAGACAGCATCTCCATAGGGTCAATGGGAGAGGCCTTTGTCACTGAGGTAAAAGGGGAGTCTTACATTTTGAGGCCTGCCCACCAGTGGGCTCCCTCTGTACCTGGGCTCTCTGGCCCCCTGGCTACCACAACTGGTGGTTCAGCCAACACAGCAATCCAGGTACTCTTGGATACGAGCTTTGTTCCTGGAAGAACAGTGCAGCAGCTGCGGCCTGCAGATGTGGAGCAGGGCTGTTTCTCTGGGAGCAGTGTTGTGTTTTTCATCCCACCTGGTAACTGTCAAGTGAAGGCTGAGCACACTGAGATGGATTTCAGGCTTTACCTTTCTGGCTGTGTGACTTTTTTCTGACACTGCCTGCACATAGTCATGCTGAGGGAACTGTTCCCTCTCCCCCTGTCCAGAGGGCTTTTTGAAACTTGCTGTCCTGAGTATAAGACTTCTTAACCTTTTCTCACAAGAAGCCTCTGAGTCATATGTTACAAATTGCTCTGATCTGCACTTGTTAAGGTAGTGGCCTCTATTAGTGCAGAAACTCTGTCAGAGTAGGGGCATGATGAGACTTAATGTTCTGCTGTCCAGCTTGTACTGTCCAAACAGCAACCTGTTAGACCATTAGGTGGAGAAGGGACAGTTCTTTTATTATTCCCAGCATGGACCAAACCATCCCACCTATCTCTGTATAGTAACTGGACTTGTTGTAGGTCAAAGCTGCAGGCTTTCTTAATTGCAGGGCTTTCCGGGAGTACTTGGCAATTCCTCACTGCTCACATGAAGCTAGTGCAGTGTTATCTTTGTTTTACTGATAAGCAAAGGTTGCTTTGCCTGCACTTTCCCCTTTGTTCCACTGGTCTCTTTGTTTCGCTGCTGAGTATACACCTGCCTGTCAGTTCTCTGCTTTCTCTCACAAAGAGCACAATAGAATGCAGGGTCCAAGAGCAGAGAGAGCAGGCCAGGGATTTCCTTCTAAAAAGCGGCACAAGCAAGGCTGATTCCCTCCTTCCACCCTACAAAGATTCTGTATGCAGAAGCATACTTGGTTTGGAAATAACCTCCCTAAGTAAATGAAGGGAAATTGTTTGCTAACAGAATTCTGCCAGGCAGATCTGTGTGTGTCTTTTTCTGCCAGATTTGAATAGCTTAGAATGGATTTTCCCATCTTGGTGCATAAGTAATTTGATCCAGTCTGAGTGATCTTCAAGAGTCCTGGATTTTGCTAATGGGTAACAGTGATACTAGCTTTTAGAGTATTGTGTGCCACTGTGGAAATACTGACTGCAGGGTCTGAAACGTGGCTGTGTTTCTGGGTGGTACAATATGACAACAACTTGTGTGGTGTCCCTTTTATCATGCATCCTAATACACATATGTAACTTGAAACAATTATGTAGGTTTCTCATGTTCAGTATGGTTCTGACAAGTCCTCCTAGTCGGTAAGGTTCACTTTGGTCTGGGCAATGACATATTTTTCTCTGTTTTCCAGTCTCCTAGAGTGAAAGAACCTGTACAGAATTCCGAGGTAAGTTATAATTGCAAATGGCTTCTTGAAAAGATGACTCCTAGCTATTGCTGTTGTTTCAAGGAACATGCTTTATTAGCCTTTGAAAACAATATTGTGTGAAGTAGAAGCTACCATCTAGCTGAGCTCTGTTTGAAGAGCTCTTCCTATAAAAGGAATCCTTGGCTGTGTAATGCCAAGATCTCTTCTTGAGGTAAGTTTGTTGTATGTCGTGTCAGCTTGCTGTGGCAGAAGTCTGTTTGTTGCAAGGTAATGAATTGGTCACAAGAATAATCTAAGCAAAACAACTGTCTTCTCATTTCCTCCTTAGAAAAAACCCAAACAACACAAACCCAACAGAACACAACTTTAGGATGTCTGGTTTGCATTGTCTAATTCTCTGGTTTGGAACCTGTGCTCAGAACTGTGGAAAAAATCTGTAGTAGTATTTAATAGCAAATAAAATTTCAGTTGCAATTTATCATCTTTCTTCAGTTCTGAACTGTTTCTTACGTTAGGAATATTAGTATACCTCATGTTTCAGTGATAGGGACTGCTTATCTGCCAGAGACTGTGCTATGTCTGTCTTTTCCCTACCTGTGTTGAAAGATAAACAGAGCCGTCTCCTAGAAATTAGTCTTGGGTTGGGCTGTCCTGTTCTTCCTTCATTTGTTTCCAAGAAGTGTTTATAAAGGGAGATTTTAAAAAAGACTACAGTTCTGGCACTGTCATTTGACATAAATTCTAAATTCAAACAAGAAGCTGAAAACCAGAATCCCTTTGGGATTAATTTTCCCATTGGAGGTCTCCTGTCCAGGTTTCCAACATTGAAGATGATTTATATTTCCTACAACCTGTCAGAGTAAGCTGGAGGGCACACTGAAGTGCCATCAAGCTGACAGTTCTTTGGCTCCCATGCCAAAATTGATTTCTCTGTACTGAATAACAAGAGCTAAAAAAGAGATTAAACTTTTACTTACCTCTTTTTCCCCACCCTCAAATTAATTTCATATGGGGTTTTTTGGAGGTTGTCTTTTATGGGTTCGTTGGTTGGTTTTGGTTTTTTCAAGAGACTAAAGTCCAATCCTAAATCTTCTCTGGTGTGATTTGAAGAACTCTGAATTCGCTTTCCATTGATAGCCTAATTGCTCTGACATTTGCTTGGTGAAAGGCTCAGTTGTTGACAGTTATCTCACTGCTTTGCTGGGGTTTGTTCTCTGAAAGGAACTACAAGTCAAAGCAGGACTGCTCTGCTCTGAGGGCATGAGCACTTGGAAATATAAGTAAGATTCAGATTCCAGGAAAGAGGGAGACTGAAGGATAGGGTGCTCTCATCCCAGCTGGATATATCTCTGTGCACACAGTCTTGCCACAGAGTGTAATTTTTGTCCAAGATCCACAGTCATTCTGGTATCTTGGTTTAATGAGGAGTAAAACTTGCAAATGTCAGGACAGAATGGGTCCCTGGACATAAGGACACATTAAACCCCTGAACACCAACTTGGGATCAGTGTTAATGTCCTGGAGGCCTGGGAATGCCCTTGGTACTGAACTTCTCTAAGTGATTTATGTGGCAGACAAACACTTCCGGGAAAGCTGGTGCTTGAATCAGAACTCTTGAGTTGCTTTTCTCATTAAAACTCCTTTTTGCTTGCAGCTGTTTCCATCAGCTGAGCCTCCAGGTCCTTCACTCAGTGCTCCAGCACAGGCACCTACTGAACTACCTCAGGCTGCAGGACAAGCACCTGCACAACCTCCAACTGCTGTACCTCCACCCAGCCAGGCTCCTCCAGCAGCCCCAGCAGCAGCAGCAGCCCCAGCAGCAGCAGCCCCAGCAGCAGCAGCCCCGGTAAGAGCAGACATCCTTCGTGCCAGCTTCTAGGTTTCCCCTTAGCTGTTCTATTCCAGATGTGCCAGAACAATCTGAAACAGTGGAAGTTCGATGTATTCTTGGCGACATTAAAATAGCTTTAATACTTAAATCAAACCCCTTAAAATCTCTTTAAAAAGGTTTGTATTTAATCCCTGAATTTTATGCAGAAGTTGAAACACCAGCAGCAGTGAAGGCTGGAGCAGTGTTGGTGTCAGTGACACTTGGGATATGCACTAGCAGAGTATCTGCCACTAGTGCCCAATACCTTATTTGTTGGTAGCTTGTCCTAAGCGGAACTTCATGAACTTGTTTCAGTGTGTTCTTCTCTATAGCTCTTAGTGTCAATATGCTCTATTTTATAGCTCTGCATTGTCAGTATGTTCTTCCTAACAGATGTATCAGTGTGTTATTCTTTATGGCTCTCCTCTGGTTCTTGTTTCTCACTGGTTACTGTTTTGCAGAGCTCTGGGCTTCTCCATGAACTCTTGTTTGTTTTCACTGACCTGGTGATTTTCAGCTTCAACAGAAACCAGGTTGTGATCAGAAGCCCTGAGCTGCATTGCTCGGCCAAAAGCACCTTGGAGTAAAATGCTAGTCTTAAACAAAGGGTTATTTTTTTTTTCTGTTGCGAAAAAACAAGTGATGTAGATGAAAAACACTTGGTCAAGACTTCTGTGCTTAAATTATCAGCCTGGTGTTGTGTCTGTCTTGTTCCTGCACTTATAAAACCCTTGCCTCAGCATGGGCAGTACAGATGACTGACCCCTCTCTGTTCTATTTGGGTTTTTTTGGTAGAAATTGAGTAATACTTAGCTCTGTACTGGAAATATCACAAATACTGTAACAAGTGCAGGGCAACTCCTGGATCTTCCCTACTGGAAGTCTGCTGCTGACCAATATAAAATGCTTTGATTACATGTTCCAATAACTACTCAGAGGTAATTTAGAATTGAAAATAGGCAGCTCTGAAATTGCTGCTAGATGCTCTTAAAGCCTTTGATTTCATGAAAAAAAGGTAACTGAGAGTACATGCTAACCTGCAAATTAAATTTGTTTCCTGATACAGTTGTATCAGGTTTTAAATCAGATATTTGGGGCAGGGGTTAAAACACAGGAGGTCTTGAAGCTGTCATGAATATCCAAAAACCTTAAGTTTTAATGCAAAGCAAGCAATCTTTTTACATTTAGCACTTCTAAAGTCTCTTGCCATTTTGGGATTTCTCAAAGCTGTGCAGCTTTTACTCTTTCCGAGGCAATTGCAGAGACCCTTCCAAGGCAATTGCTGAGACCCTCCTGTTTAGTGTGAAGTTTTCCTTGTTAATTGGTCTGTCATCTTTTTCACTGTAGTGCCATGATTCCAAAGATGAGTTAAACTTTTACCTGTATCTATAGTTGATCAAGGTTATCTCTAGTTTTAAAACCAGAGCCAGGAATTGTTAACCTGCTTTAAAATGATATAATCCTATTTCAGGCCCCACCTGCAGCCCCTGCTGCAGCTCCGGTACAGGAAGATGTGAGAGTCCCCATCAACCTTGTATTAAGGTTAAGGTAAGGGCACAAAACTGTCCTGTTCTGTCAACATGAGCCTTTGTAGAGAGGGCCACTGGCACACTTCTGTGCCTTTTAATTAATAGGGTGGCAGTTAAATGTTGTTTTTCAGCTTGGATTTCATCTGCTCTGCTGAAACTGCGACGTGGAAAAGCAGTTTATCAGATCCACTTCAGTTTGGCAAAACCTGTGTATTGAAAGCGGTTTTGGTATTTGTGTAAACATTGCTAAACTCTAATGGAGTGGGGAGGAGGAATTAGCTGGGTTCCTTAAAAGGATTCAGGGATCCAGGGGTTCTGGCCTTGTGCTGGACCATCTTACTCTTCATGCACAGCTTCAGACTTCAGCCAGTTCTGACAGTGAAGAGCTTTTACCCAGTTCACGGAGTGGATTCTGGTCTGTGTCACTAGAAATAGGCAGAAAAAAGGATCATTCTATACTCATTACACACACTGCTGTTTCTCATTAAAAGAACCTCCCTCTCATCTCTGGAGCATCCTAGTTGTTGGTAGGCATTGGAGTGGAGATTCTGAGCATCACTTCCACATTGTGTGTGCATCTGCAGCCAGTGAGCACTTCCCTCCTCTGAAGGATGCACTCCAGGGATATCTCTGCTGAGGGATGTGAGTTGCTGAGACAGTGGAACAACATGGCCTTGTACCAGAGAGGGGGCACTCACCTATCCTGGACTTGTCCAGGCTCTGTCAGGTTGGGAGGCAGACTGTGCTGCTTCCACATGCACACCCAAGTGATGAGTTTCTGCCTTTGAGGGAGTAGAATGCAATGAATTCACTTCATGGGCTGATTATTCAATGGCAGCATTTTCTTCTGGGCATTTATCATGCCATGAAATTGTCTCTTTTATATAAAATTCTCTTCTTTCCACAGGAATTCAAATAAAGAGCTCCATGATATTCGGTTTGAATTCACCCCAGGGAAAGGTGAGCTGGTGGGAAATTCCAGTGCATGAAGGGGAAGTTTTGTGTTTGATGTTGTGCAGTTGTGTGAGTGTCTGTCCACAGTGCCTTCCGAAAGGGCTTGTTGTGGCTGGGCTTGGAGCACTTCTGTAAAACTCGTGGATATGGCCAAAGTGTAGCCTTTCAGTGAATTCACAGCACCCAGTGTGCACCCTGATATCTGTCTTTTATAAAGAACACTTTTACTGTTTAGTTTGTACAAGCTCCTTTAGGTTTCTGTGTGATGCCTGCACCAGCTGGACAGTTTCTGTTCTGTGGTGATGGCTCTTGGGTTTCTCCCCAACAGATACTGCAGATGGTGTGTCTCAGGAGCTCATTTCAGCAGGTCTTGTTGATGGCAGAGATCTGGTAATAGGTAATCACATATTATTTTTTCTGCTCTAACCATTTAAGTAATTTTTTGCATGTTAAAAATTACCTGATTAGTGGGTGATAAGAAAATTTCCTGTGGCCTTGATTCTCTACCCCAGTGGCTCTGCACAACTGCTGCCAATTCTGGTGACAGTTCTGTGCCAATATGTAGGCAACCCCCAGTTCACAAGATGATGATTTAGTTGGTAATATTGCGAAGCAAATGTTCCTTGTAATGCAGAATGAAGTCTAATTGATACATTAGCCAAATCATTATCATCTGACAGAGATGCATCACCAAACTGCTGCACAAGGCTGTCCTGCTCACAGGTCCTGTGCAAGAGAGCTCCGGGACTGGAATCAGCCAGGATTTTTGGGTTTAATTAGGGCTGGGGAAGGAAGTGTGAGGGCATGTGCCCTGGGGCAGCAGCACGCATTGTATGGGGGGAACAGCTGCCTCAAACAGCAGTTTGCTAAATAAATGTGTCCTCCCGTGCAGCAGGTGAGACTTCTAAATTGTCAGCACTGCCTGTGTATTCCAACTGCAGCAAACAAAGCTGTTCTTTGTACACAGGAAAACTGCTAGTGCAAAATTAACTAGATTTCCAGATGCAGCTGGGCATTTATTACTATTGATCCCATCACATCCTGGGAAAAATATCTACCTCTGAAAAAGTAGTGTGGTAACAATAACAATGTTTTTACAGTTCAAAGCTTTAGATTTAAGTAGATTGAGTCTAATTGAGACCTAAACCCTTCCTTATCAGTGTAAAAATTCAAAGTTAGTTAAGTAATAGAAAGAGGACTAATGAGTTTTGGATGTTTTTCTCCAGCCTGTCCTAATATTTGCCCATTTTCTTCGTGTCTGTGTGATTTCAGTTGCAGCTAATTTGCAGAAAATTGTGGAAGAGCCCCAGGCAAACAGATCCATCACTTTCAGACTGGTATTTATTCCTGTTCCCTAATTGATCAAGTTGTCTCTTGCAAGGAGAAGGCATTGCATGTAGATGTCTACTGCAGGCATCTGATGTATGCGCTCTAAATCCTCCCTTCTTTCCCAAAGCTTCTTACTGGTTGTATAACTGTAGGCACTGCAGGCTCCCTGCTTGTATCCTCTGAGCAGCACCTGGGATAAATAAGCATGAGATGATGGCCTAATAAATATGTAAAAATGTTGCTAAGGGGTATTTTTTGGGCTTGGGATGTGCACTTGCAGAAGTAAGTCAAGGCAGGTGGATGGGCTAAGAATTGCCACAGACTCCTTTCTTGGAGGAAGAGAATGAGGGAAGGTCTAGGTACATTGTCCCTGAGGAGAAATGAGGAAATGAAGAAGAAAAAAAAAAGGAAAATGTGAGTGGTGAGCAAAAGAAGAGAGCCAAAACTGGGAGCAGAGCCGGTGAACCTTTCGGAGGTGATGAAATCTGGGGGGAGTTACAGTGGCAAAGCAAAGGTTGTAACCAGGTTATTGAGAGTGAAGCAGTAAGCGCTCTTATTTTTCACTCTTCCTGTAAGGAGTTTTCTCTTGTTTTGCCCCAGTTATTGCACGTATAACATCTAGTTGGAGCAGACATTGGCAAAACTTCAGTCCCAGACCTTCACAGCTTCAAAAAAAAAGAGGAAAAAATCCAAAAGCACTCAATTTTAACTTTGGATAGTGTGAGCTGCTGAATACAGTGCAAAGCTGTTCTGTGTTTGCTTCCTCTCCATGCCCAGTCTGATAGGTTTGTGCTGGAAGGTAGAGCATGTGTGTTGCTATTTGGATCTCTGTTCCTTGTTTCAGGCATCTGGTGTCGACGGCTCAGAAATTCCGGATGACAGCAAACTTATAGGATTTGCACAGCTCAGCATCAGCTAAACATTGGTCCCAGGAGATGTTTCCCAACAGAGAACCCACATGTGCATATTCGTAATGCTTCTGTTAGCCTAAAAAAAACAAACCACTACTGCCAAAGAATTGAACTACAGCCCCCTTCCTAGAAGCTTTAACATTTTCCTTAATAGGATCACAAACCTTCCTGAAATTACCGATGACGTTTACACCTTTTGTAAACAATTCTCATGTTTTTGTATCTGTCATCTCAAACATGCAGACCCAACACGTCATTGCCTGCATGTTCATTTTATTATTGCCTTACTTTAAAGAAAAATACTACTGAGTACGAAGCAGGGGGTTCCACTGCTCTGATGATCTTGCCTAAGTGTTTGCTTACATGTGGTTTCATTTTTTTTCCACTTGCTATTTTTGCACAAGTTTTAATACTGAACGGATTTCTTTTTTTTGGTTCTTTACCTGCTTCTCCTTCTATCTGAAACACCAATGTACATGTTGTTTGGGTCACCTGGAGTGCTGAGAAATTTCCTTCTCTTTGGCTGTGTGTTTTAAAACTGCTGGTTTAAATGCTGGTTTGAATGCTTGCACCTGAGAAAGCAAGCGGAGTCTTAACCCACAGGAGGGAGAGCTGCCTTCCCTTGTGTTTGTGTTTTTGAGAAGTTCCTTGACTTTGACGTGTTAGAAGTCAGCTTCCCTTTGTAAACTGCCTTACTTTTATTTTTTTTTTCTTTATCATTTTGGTTCTCTCCACATGAGTGCCAGGCATGGCATGAGGGCTGAACCTTTTAATTTACATTAAGCAGTTCTTCCTGCTGCTTTCATTCTGCATCTTAGATGTAGTCTGTTCTTGAAGCAGACCAGTGAGGCACTGCTGCCTGGAAACTGGTCTTTCAGATGATGAACTCAATATCCATGGTCACAGGGAGAGGAGATCTGTGTCATTCTGCCTTTGGAACAGATGCACTTCTGAGTGTCCCTGAAACCCAGTTTGGTCATGCCTGGCTGGCCTCCAAACATGTTCCCCAGTCCTGTGCAAGCTGGTACCCGTGGAACCGTCCCTGTTGTGTTTTACAGCAATAAAGAATCGCCAGTCGAGTGGTTGCACTGGGCAAAAGTGGGCGCTGGGCTTGTCCCTGCTGCACTAAATCCCTTGGGTCATCGGGCTGTGTGTCGGCCCAAGCCTCGACGTTTGATCAAGATGTCACTGCACCCCTGTCACACACGTATTTAGCTTTTCTTTCCATGTGGTGTTGAAGTTGAGTTTCTACATGAATAATATAAATTATGCTCTGAGTTTGATAAGAGACACTTGTAATGCAATATGTGAATAATAAATGGTGTTGACTTTTTTTTTTTTTCCTACTGTTTCACAGTTGGCCTTTGTAACTGCTCTTGGCTCTGGAGTGTTTTCTACACAGAAATTGTAAGTCTGTAATTTAACACGCAGATGGAAACGTGCTTTGTTTCCATCAGACACAAACAATGCAGAAACAGAGCGGAATGACTAGGTTCAATTAGGATTTTTGTTCTGTTTTGTTTTTTTTTTTAATTTCCAAGTCTTCAGATGAACAATCTGTATTTATATCTTGTTCTCTATGAGCAGCTGTGGAAGCTTCCTGAAATGTGCATGTTCTTTTTTTACCACCCCTGTTGCTTGTAGCCTCTGGGTGGATATTGGGTGTGTCCCCACAGGCTGGTGAGTGTGAAGGGGAGGGAGAGGAGGATGAGAATTTGGGAGTAAGATCATCCCGGGGTGCTGAGCTGATGCTCTCTAGAGCCCAGGAAGCGAGTGCCCGATAGCAGGGAGTTGGTGGTGGCTGGGTTTGGCCGAGTGTGTGTGGCACCATTCCCTGTTGCCTGACTCAAAGCACTCCCTACGGCGTCCCCCATGGAGCTTGGCTTGGGAAGAGCAGGCTGGCACCTTGATTTTCCCGTCACCCTGTGCTCAGTGTGGATGTGTTGGGAACCTTTAGGATACAGAGACAAGGTAGTTGTGGTACAGTATTATTTTCCCTCTGCCTGCATGCCCTGGGGACCTCCTGGTTCATTTGTGTACTGGTGCTGAGGAAGGTTAGGACTCAAACTGCTCAAACGGAACAATGCAGCATCTATTTATTGTTATTCCCCATTTTCCCAAAGCCAGGACTTAGAGAGCTTGAGCTCACGCTAACCCAAGGTTCCGTAGTTCCTTAATGGAGAAAATAAGTGAGGGAGAAGCTGATGGGTTTTGCTCTATAGATCTCCAGACCTTTTGGGTAGGGATCCATAATATTTACTTGGGCTATTACAGTGCTAGACAACTGTCTTTTCTGATGTTGTTCCAGTAAGTGCCAATGCTGTTCATAATTGTTTTCCAGTGTCATTAAGAATTTGGTTTTTGTGCAAATTTCTGATCTGAACCTGGAAGCAGGTGGTAATTTTAAGTTGGTTCCTACTTTTAAGGACAATGCTCTGTTAATGAAAACGG
>VZTF01007431.1:3031-16156 GCA_013397755.1 Cnemophilus loriae
TTCCAGCAGTGTTCAGCTGATAGAAATTCCAAGAGGAGCTAGAGTCAAGACACGTGATTGCCACATGTCCTGGATTAAATACCCTTTGGCTTTCCTGGGCCTTTCCCCTAGGTATGACTTCTGGTCATCTGGCCACTTAGGAGCTCCAGAGGATCAGAGGCTCCAGAGGCGGGATGGTAGAGCACTGCCTCCAGTGTGCCAGTGATTGGCGGCCACTGCAGGGCTGGGATACTGGCTCCAGGGGGGTGGGGTGTACGGGGCAGTGCATCACCTCACCAAAGGCAAGGCCCAACCTGCCCCTTTCCTTCACATATACGCACCTGAAATGTTTTGAGCCAGCAATCTCCTCCAGTCTCTCACAGTGTCTCTGTTTTTGGAACCCTCTAGCCAGCGAGATGATGAAATAAATCTACTCTTTGCACTTCAGCTGTGTGTCATGGTTGTCTTGGTGTTACCTGCATATATTCAGTTCACACAGTCGAAGACAGAAATAATTCACCCTTATGCTGCCAGTCCAGATCCACCTGAGACACTTTAATCTTGGCAGTCCAGTCCACCTGTCCATTGTTGCAATGCTCTTCAGTAGCCTGACTGTTGGGTATGTGTGCATCTACATGACACACTTTTACAGCCAACTTCTCTACCTGGGCAGTGATGTTTTACTATGATTTAGCAGCCCAGATGAGTTTACCTCTGTGCTGCCAATTGGTATTTTTCCATCGATCGAGCCACCCCCATAGAGCATTTGCTACCATCCACGAGTCAGTCTAGAGATAGAGCACTGGCCATTTCTCTTGTTAAGTGATATCTAAAGCCAGCTGGATGGCTTTCAGCTCTGCAACCTGACTTGATCTATTTTCCTTCCCCTCTTCCTGAAAGTGTTGTACAGTGATGAACAGTGTGTGGTAGGCAGTATCCAGGGCCCAGCACATTGCATAATTTCATACACACACTAATAAAAAACTGTTATTCCTTTTCTCATATCTTTGCCTGAAAGCCCCTTAATTTCAAAATTATAATAATTCGGAGGGAAGAGGGTCACATTTTCCATTCCAAGGGAGGTTCTCACCTTCCTTGGCAGACACCTGTCTTTCAAACCAAGACACATAGCTATGTGCAAATTACTTAATGTCCATATGAGACAAATCTCTGCCAGTCTTCGAGATACTGAAACAGTTCCCTGTTTCCTGTAGGGCAGTGTGAGAGACTGGAAAGACTGATGTCTCAAGACATTGTGGGGTGCATGTGTGTAGGGCAAGGGGCAGGTCAGATCTTGCCCTGGCTAGGCAATGCACTTCCCTGTACACTCCCATGCCCTAGAGCCAGTATCACAGCCCAACAGTGACTGCCAATTATGGGCACAGCAGACGCAATGCACCACACCCCACCTCTGGAGCCCCTAATCTAGCTCCTGAGTGTCCAAATGACCAGAAGTCCCACCTGGGGGGAGGGCCCAGGAAGGCCAAGTGGTATTTAAGGCCGAACAAACATGAGGCAATCAGACATCTTGACCCCATCTCCTCTTGGAATTTATATTGGCTGAACACCGCTGCAACCCAGAAGTTGGTAGCTATATGTGTCCTTTTCTATATACTTTCTGTCTTTCTTTCTTTGTCTTTCTTCTTTTTCTAATTCCCTCCTCTTAGAATTTTTTAGTAACTTAAAATCGAATGGGATTAGAGTTTGCGAAGTTGAATGGGCCAAATTAATGCTTTGAGATGTGTTTTATGTTGATTGAATGTTACACTAAACCTTTTGCCAACATTTCTCTGATTTTCCAAAGTTGCCAGTAAAGTTCTTTTCGTTGTTTTGATCTGTTGAGAATATCTCCTGTGCATCTAACTCAGAGTACATGAATAACCGTAAGCCCTTTAAAGTGTCTTGTCAAGCAAGTTTTTTTGGGGCCTCATAGGGAGAAAGAGATGTTTCAGTCTTCTTCAAAGAACATTGGTGATATTGCAGCCATCTGTGTTGGTCACTGCCCAAAAAATGGGAAGAAATCATCTGCAAAAGGTGATGTCTTTTGGCATGCCCAAGAGGTTATTGCAACATAGAGTTTTGCAACAAGTGCTTTCTCATCTTCAAGGAGCTGCTCCAGGGGGGCATGGGGAAGCTGAGCAGCACTGCATACATCCTCCTGAAGCATTTCAGGCTTAAGCAGTAGCAGAAAGTCTTACCATATCTTAATTCCTTTCTGAAAGCTGACAAGCTGTTTGGTGTGTCAGGTATAGGTACAAGTTAGCTTGGGTGAATCTCATAGCTAGGACAAATTAATGTCTCTGCTTTGGAAAATACACAGACTGAAGTTTAGGGTTTTATAGGATTCTCTGCACAGATTGGACTTTAGGTAAGTCTTGTTAAAAGAGCTCCTAGAAAAAAAAGTTGAGAGTAAGACAAAAACTTAACCTCCAATTCAGGCCAATTTGGGTGAGAGATCCTTCTGGTATGGTACAAAAGGCCCACTGAAAAGGTCGCAGTCATGCAGCTTGAACATATCTGAAGAGCCCTGAGCACGTCAGGTCCTACATGCTTTGGTCTGACCCCTGTCTTTGGAAGGGGTGGCATTCATGACTCAGGTTGCAGATAGCACAAGGATTGTGCAGGAACCAGAGGGCATTGTCGATTTGCAAAACAAACTGTTCTTTGGTGAAAATATCATAATGTTAATTGTGGATTTATTTTCCATGATATTTCCATTGCTGCTAAAGAATTTAACAATACCGAGTTTGTTCTAATTGAGACAACTGAGTGTTTAAGAAGAAATCCTTGAAGTGGTGGTTTATTTTTTAGAAACAAAGAGTCTTTCCTAGCAAATTAATCAGCCAGCAGAAGAGGCTTAATAGTATTTTTGAATGAAAACTCAGTCAATTGCATACTAAAACATGTTCTTTTTTTCCTGGTGGGGAAAAACCTGGAACCCTTGAAGTCCAGCTGTGAAATTAAATCTGTGCACTAAACTCATTGGGAGCAATGCTGAAACTGATGAAACTGTGTTTTGAATGGACCAAAGATCTTTTCATAACCCCCCACTTTTTTAAAGTTGTTTTAAATTAAAGAGGGCAGCCAGGAGATAGCGGTAAAGCCTGCAGCCTCTCCTTGCACTGAAGCAGGGCTACAGCTCTGCAGATGCAGCACTTCACAGTGGTGTTTGCTGTGCAATCAATCAACTGGAGCAGATTGCACCATGAGACCAAGCTCCTGCTTCAGGTGTTCCCCATCCCAAACATCCAAAAAGCCTACCTAGTCAAGCCAAAGACCAAATTAAAAGAGTTATGGGATTGCTGAAGCAATAGTTATGAATTATGCTGGGATTTTTGCCTTTTAGTAGCAGATCTTAGCATGCAAAAGGACTGTATTTAAAGCTTTTTCTTGCAAATCCCAGGGCTACAAAGGCAATTTTTTTTCTTCTTGCCCCTCATGAAGAGTGTCATGCTCCATTATAACTCCAGACCATGACATATTATGTAGCCCAGGAAATAAAACTGCAGCATCAGGCAACCCCTCCATCCCACTCTCATGCAGTTTTTCTGTCCCTGAGCCTACAAATTTACTACCAATGGAATTTCTCATGTACAAAGCTTCTTTCTAGGGAAAGGAGTGCTTTATTTTGACTGTGGAAAATCTCAGAAATGTTGGAAGGGCTTAAGAAGCACAGTACTGCTAGAATTGCAATAACCCTTCCTCCAGGTATTTATTTTACACACCATGCACTGCAATCTGACTGCACTCCATCCAGAAGGACCTGTTGCACTTTGGTGAAGGTGGGGGAAGGGGAAAAAACCTCATTTTGAAATGATCTGCATCAATGGCAATGAAATGCATCATTAAAAGCAGCATGCTCCAGCCTCTGGCTTGGTGCCAGGTACATGGTAATTTAAGGATGTGCTATGTGCCCCCCTCACATCACCAGAGGCAGCACTGCAGAATCAAGGGCTTTTGCCATCTAGTACCTATCATTTCTGTACTCAATCCCTTTTTTTCCCTGCCAAAGATGGGCTGTGTTATCCAGAAAGAAAATGGGGGGATTTAAACCTCCTCCTCCACCTTTCCTATTCTTTTTTTCCTGCTTTTTTCCCGCATTAGCTGTGGGGATTACTGCTCGTCCTGCCTTGGTGAGTGTATTGGGTTTGCATGACATGATTTTGGTAGCAGGGAGGCTACAGGGGTGGCTTCTGTGAAAGGCTGCTAGAAGCTTCCTCCATGTCCAGCAGAGCCAATCACTGATGGCTCCAAAGATGGATGTGCCACTGGTCAAGTCTGGGCCAATTACAAATGGCAGTAATACCTCTGTGATAACATATTTAAGAACATAGGAAAAAAAGTTATTGCACAGTTGTAATTGCAGACAGAGAAAAACAGGGTGAGAACATGTGAGAGAAACAACTATGCAGACACCAAGGTCAGTGGAGAAGGAAGGGGAGGAGGTGATCCAGGCACTGGAGCTGGGATTCCTCTGCAGGCTGTGGTGAAGCAGCTGTCCCCCTGCAGCCCATGGAGATCCACAGGGGATGCAGAGATCCACCCATAGCCCATGGAGGACACCCACACTGGAGCAGGTGGATGCCTGAGAGGAGGCTGTGACCCTGTGGGAGGCCTGTGGAAAGAGGAGGCCTTGCTGGAACAGCCTGTCCTTGAAGGACTGCACCCCGTGGAAGAGTGACCCATGCTGCAGCAGTTTGGGGAGGACTGTTCCCCATGGGATAGGCTCACATTGCAGCAGGTCACAGAGATCTGTTGCTCATGAGATGGACTCACATTGGAGAAGCTCGTGGAGAACTGTCTCCCATGGGAGGGACCCCATGGTGGAGCAGGGGAGCAACTCCTCTCCCTGAGCAGCAAGAGAAACAACAGGTGATGAACTGACCATAACCCCCATTCCCTGTTTTCTTGTGCCGCTGGAGTAGGAAGTAGAGCTGGGAAGGAGGGAGGGGTGTTTTTAAGGATTTATTTTACTTCTCATTATCCTGCTCTGATTTTGTTAGCAATTAATTCAATTCATATCTCTAATTTTGAGCCTGTTTTGTCTGTGACAGTATTTGGTGAGTGATCTCTCCTGGTCCTTATCTCAACCCATGAACCCTTTGTTAAATTTTCTCTTCCCTGTTCAGCTGCCGAGGGGAGTGAGAGAGTGGCTTTGGTGAGTGCCTGGCATCTGGCCAGCATCAACCCACTACAGTGAGTCTGTAACCAGACAGGCTTTTGCACAGGCAAAAGAGGTGACAATTGGTCCACACTAATCCCTCCCATGTGCAGGATGTCTGTGGCTGTGTAGGGAGATGCTGGGTTTTCCATTTGGAGTTGCAGTGTTCAGTCATGGCTGTTTTTCTAGAGGGAAACTCTAGTGCTAGCAAATATATGGAAAAGTGCTGAAACACCATTAATATTGGGCAATTTAGTAGCATGCCTAGTCCATAGCTTTCTGAGTCCATCCTTGTATCGACAATAGTGTGGCCATCAGGAGTAGGGCAGTGATCATCTCCCCTGTACTGGGCACTGGTGAGGCAGCACTTTGAATCCTATGTTCCATTTTGGGCCCCTCACGACAAGAAAGACATTGAGGTGCTGGAGTGTGTCCAGAGAAGGGCAACAGATGGGGGGAAGGGTCTGGAGTACAAGTCTGATGTGGGGTGGCTGAGGGAGTTGGGAGTTTTTAGCCTGGCGAAAAGGAGGCTCGGACCTTATCGCTCTCTACAACCACATGAAAGGAGGTTGCAGTGAGGTGGGGGTCTCAAGTAACAAGTGACAGGACCAGAGGAAATGGCCTCAAGTTGTGCCAGGGGAGGTTTAGATTGGATATGAGGAAAAATTTAATCACAGAAAGATTTGTCAAGCCCTGGAACAGGCTGCCCAGGGAAACAGTGAAGTCACCATCCCTGGAGGGATTTAAAAGACATGTAGATGTGGCACTTGGGGACATGGTTTAGTGGTGGACTTGGCAGTGCTGGGTTAATGATTGGACTTGATGTTTTTAGAGATCTTTTCCAACCTAAATGGTTCTGTGATTCTATAACATTAACCCAATAAAATTGCCATCCATACCCTGCTGCTTATTTTCTTCCAGCAGATACTTTTTCATGTACACTTTGAAAATCCCTCTGTGTTACAAGAGACAAGACTACAAAGTCTTTGAGTGTGCCAAGATCACTGACAGCTTTGCCAGCAAAGCCCAGAGCTTGGTGTCAGTCAAATACTAGACCATCATGGTCACAGGCTTTGAAAAGGGTCTGGAGACCAACACCAATGTGTTCATCACCATCTTTGGGTTGACTGGAGACTTGGGAAAGCAGGTACTGAACCAGAAGTTCAGGATGAATAGGTTTTACCTGGAAACACTGGAAATGGGGGAGCTAAAAAAGTCTGGATTGAGCATGACAACAGTGGTCTGGCACCAGGCTGGCTGGTGGAGCGGATGGAGATCCCCAACTCGGCAAGCTGCGTGACAACCCCATTTTCCTTCAAGAAGTGGCTGGAAATAAACCAGGGTGATGGGTTAATCTGGAGGGAGCTTTTTCCTAGATACTGAAGAGTGCAGGGCTGTAGGAGGATTTCAGTCCCTTCTGCATGTGTATTTTTTCTCATTATACTGTTTTATATTGCATTTTACTTTTTAAAACACTACCTTTTATATTGAGAGATTTTTAGCAGCAAGATGTGCCTCTTGGGTTAACATTTTGTTAAAGTAATACTGCTTTTTTAAAGCACATGTACAATTGTGAATGAAATAAATACATTTCTCACTTATTTATGATTAAAAGCCACAACTGGCAGGGCCATAAACTATCTTTTAACAGCTCAGATGCCATCTTCTGCTTTCAGTGCTTTGCCTTGCCAGGGCTTGGAAATCCCACTGACCTTCACCACTGATGGTCTCCTCTTCTAGATGAGTGTAGAGGATAAGAGAATTGAGCCAATATATTTAAGAAAATTGTGCTTGGAGATTCCGGTTTTTTCCACTTCTGGCAACTGTGAACACTGCATGTCCATACATACACAAGCATACCTCCAAAAGGCACTGCATCAAAAGCAGTGGGCACAGCAGGGCTTTCCGCAGGGAGGATGGGAAAGACCTGTATCCATCCAGCCAGCTCTCAAGGGATGGGATCTGGGTGGTGTTTTCCACCTGTGAGCTTTTACCCCCCCTAAGACAAAGCTCTCAGGCTGAATTCATCCAGGTCCGCCCAGAGCTGAGACCTACAGTTATGGCAGCTGGAACAAAAGACCGAGCAGATAATCAATTTCACTGTAAGGAAGCTGTGCTAACTATATTCAAAACTGTTTCAGGATAATCTTACCCTATATGGCCTGAATACCAACACCATTTCAGAGCAGCTGACTAACGCTGTGGGGCGGTGTGTTGGTGAAGAGATCTCTGCTCGTCCCAAGAGGATCCTGTTGCAAAGGAACCTCTGGCGGTGCTTCCTGGCACCCCGCAGATTAGCTCTTCTCACCAGTGCGGTGGAGACACGCAGCCACTCTCACTGAGCTGGCCAGCTCAGGCGTCACTAGAGGCAAAGAGTTAGAGGCGGCCTTTGCTGAAGCCCCGGAGTTTATTACTTATCTGTTTCGATGCATTCCGAGGAGGCAGTGGAGCAGGGGAAAGGGCGAGGCAAGGGGGGAAGGGACCAGGGGTCCAGGGCAGCACGAGGGCAGAGGGGGAAGGACGAGGCAAAGCAGCAAAAAGGGGCCTGCTTCCGTTTGGGATAGCCTTACATAGGATCCAAGGAGGGAAGTGAGGTAATGCAAAAACAACCAATGGGGGTAAGGAGGGGGATGGAATGGGTGCTGGACTATATCCTTTTAAGGATACAAGGAATGTCTGTCTGTAGGCCAATCAGACAGACCGAATCTCCATAGGGTCGATGGGAGAGGTCTTTGTTACAGAGGTAAAGAGGGGAGTTTTACATTATTTGACCTGCCCACCAGCGGGTTTCCTCAGCACCTGGATTTTGTGGGCCCCCAGCCACCCCACCTGTTGGTTCAGCCGACACAGCAGCTGACATTCATTTTAATTTTTTTCTTCTAATAAGGATTGCTGTTTTGTTTTTTTCTATGGTGGAGAAAGAATTTCCCAGCTGCAATAAGGATCAGGGCTCCTGTAGATGAGCTCTTCCAGACTACTCACATCTCTACAGGAACCAATAAGGAAAGCTTCTGGAGTCCCATCTCCCTCCCCAGGGAGCAAAGCAGCAGGACACATCCTTCAGAGGAGAAAGAGGGGTGTCTGAGCTGCCATGAGAAGAAGACCTTACTCCTGGCCCACCCGTGTCCTAGGCGAGGACATTCTCTCTTCCAGAAGCTGGGTTTAAACAAGCACTTGGTGCAAATGGGAATCAAATGGGTAGGTTAAACCCAAAAGGCAGCAGTTCCCTAGTGGATATTTTGAAAGTAAAAGGGTCAAGCTTTTGATCTCTGCTTTCCCTCTCACCTCAACCTACCAGAGCTATGAAACAAACTCTCCCTGTCAATAGATTTGTCCCATTTTTAGACAAATGTGTGCTGCAGTAAAATAGGAGTTTGTCTCAGCATTTCTAGTTGGCTCCGGTCAGCACCCACTTGGTGCGGAGATATGTGAGTTGCTGCTTTTACATCATCACTGCATCACAGCAGTTTAATCCCTGCCATCCCCTGAGCAAATTCACCGTGATGCATGTGGGAACTGTACTGCTCCATGCTTCCAGCCCTTAGGAGCAATGTGGCAGCTCTTGATCCACACACCATCCCTGCATGGGGCAAGAAAGAAACAGAAATCCTGATCTTGCACATGAGATGTGCTCACATCTAGGAAGAATCACATGTAGCAAGTAGCTACAGCCATGGATTGAGGTCCTCTTGATGCCTGGAAATAAAACACAGAACCTTTGCAAACAATGTTAAAATGATAATAATCTTTAGGCATCACTGTTGAAGCAGGAATGAACATCTTCGGGATCACCAAATCACTGCATAAGTGGGAGATGGGATTGCAGAAATTTAGGTTGCCTTTAAACCTCCTGCCACTGATGAGGACAGTAGAACAGAAGAGCATAGCCTTGGAGAAGTAAATAAAGGATATAACTTAGGCAAGCAGAAGTCATGCAAAACACAAACAGGATGCCAGCTCAGCTCTGCAAGGCTGACAAAGTAGAAGTTATGCAAAACAATGATATAGCACTTAAAAGCAGGGGTTAAGGAACAGCCACCTAAAACGGACGTTGAAGACAGACCCACAAAAAACCATATAAGGAGTTCCGATAAGGCATGTGACTATGTAAAATAAAGTCAAGGAAGTGGGGATAGCTAATGAATATGTAATCAGTGTGTATGATAAAAACTCTTTTGACCCAATGCTCAGTGCACTCGATTGGAGGAAGGATCCTCCAAGTGCCCAGCGTGCTGCAATAAAGAATGCCTGCTTTCTAATACTCAAAACTGTGTTAGAAATTTTCTATCTGGACGATTTCGGTATCCCCATCCCTGTATGAGCATGTTCAACACAAAAACTGTGCTGACCTCCAGGCAATGCTGCCCAGAAAAGGGCTGAGGATGAGTTTGCTGATACAAGTGAGCAACTTCATTGCCTCCCAGGAAGGTAACCTTGGTAAAGCATGAGAAAACACTGCATTTTTCATATAAAGACTTCAAAAATGTGCCTTGTTTGTGCAAAATTCAACTCCGCACTGGCTGAATCACAAAATATTCTGACTTGGAAGGGACCCACAAGGATCAAGTCCAACTCTTAAGTGAATGGCCCATACAGGGATCAAACCCAGAACCTTGGAATTATTAACACTACACTCTAACCAACTGAGCTAATTCAGTTCTAAGCTCTGAAGGGTCTTTCTGTTGCTGTAACAACTAATGCTACAAAAGTAATAAGGCAAGAGTGGAGTTTTTCCAAGGGCTGGATTTGCATTAAGCAGATAAACCAAATGCATTCTTGGCCAAGTGGAGAACTGAGGAGGAGAAAAGCTAAAATTGTCCTAGCACTGTGCCTCTTGTAGGGCTCAGGCAATCTCTGTCTGATGGGGCAGAGCATCCCGAAGCTGTATGTTGGGCAGATACACAGCTCCTGCTCCCCTCACCAACCTCCACATTATTTTTTTCTCTTTATTTCTTAATTGGTGGGGTTTTAATGCATATGCCTGCATCCAAAAATCATTAATGTAGATAAGAAGCAAGAGCAAAGGACAAAGATGGTGGTACTCAGCAGAAGTTTGCAAAACCAGGCTGTCCCATGGTCTCCATGGTCCCCATCATTTTGAGAGCCTGATGAAGTGTTGTGTTTACAAAAGCACTTGGGTGCTGCCAGTGAAAACAAGTATAACCAATGAGTCCTTTGCTGTTTTGGGTGCTAAGAGAGACTGGTTGTCTCTTGCTGCAGGACACAGAGAATTATTTGAAAATCTATGAAATTGTTGTGAAACATTTTTGATAGCATCATATACCTACACCAACATTAGGTGCATGAAGGAAGAATCACAGAATCACAGAATATACAAAGTTGGAAGGGACACAAAAGGGTCATTGAGTCCAACTCCTGGCCCTGCATAGCACCATCCCCAAGAGTCACACCACGTACCTGGGAGTATTGTCCAAAGGCTTCTTGAACTCTGGCAGGCTGGTGATGTCACCACTTCCCTGGGGAGCCTGCTTCAGTGCCCAACTACCCTCTGGATGAAGAATCTTTTCTAATATCCAGCCTAAACTTCCCTTGATACAACTTCAGGCCATTCCCTCGGGTCCTGTCACTGGTCACCACAGAGAAGAGNCCGCCAGCACGACTCCATCTCAGTCCCTCTGGATCATGGAAGGAAGAAATCCCCTTGACAGTTTCTTTAGGAGATGTGAGTTTTGATAAGATAACAGAATTCCTGGGATGCTTGTGGTTTATCTTCTTGGTTTCTTTAAGATGTCCTGATCTCTGGCTCTGTGGTTTATCAACTTAAAGACATTTGTTACTGTGTATTTATTACTACTTTTCCCAACATGTTACAATTCACTCTAACCTTCTACTTAACTATATTCTACCTTAACACTATTTCTACAGAGTACATTATTACTGGTAAATGTTAAATTCATATATGCGAAAGCCAACATTTATTATTCGCTCATTTATCACATTCACCATCTTTGTTGCTCTCCTTTGAGGACTATGAAATATCTTATATTCTGTATATATAGAGCATCTTATAATCTGCCCTGCCTCATCGTTATGTGTAGAGGTCCATTTTGAAATATAAAAAAGCCCTATTTAGAAAAACAACAACCACCCCAATATTTACCAATGGGATTGTGCAGCTCTGAGCTGCAACCTGTGGGCCAGCTGAGGATTTAGATACTATGAAACACAAATAAGGGCTAAACTTCCTGACCTCAGGCAGCTGCTGCAAGAGCAGATGCTTGCAGTGAATAAAGACAAGACATTGCATCTTGGTCTGTGCTCTTATACCTAAATGGGCACAACACCTCTCCCTCTCCAGCTCAGCTGCCAGTTGCTGCTAGCTGTGTTCAGCAGGGCTGTTATCAGATTGTGGGTGGTTTCAAAAGCTTTGAAGGAAAACTGATTGTCATCTCAAGCAACTCTCTTAGTGTCATTACCCTTTCAAAGGACATCAGCAAGATATTAGCTAGCAACTGAGATTTTTGCCCAGCTGGACCAGCAGGTCATTTTTAACCTGTTTTCTGATTTCTGAATTTGCAAAAGCTTCTGTGCTGGCTTGAAAGTAAACCAAAGGGAGAAATGAACCCCACATAAATACCTTGAGAGAGATTTCAGGTCGGAGTTACAATTTAATAGAAAGATTACAATAAATGCAATGATACAGAAAAACTGGCTTAAACCCACAAAGTCAGAGTACAACCTGGCACCCTGTTGGTCAGGGTGATGGTCGCAATCCTATCAAGCAGTGGTTGCAGTCCTGTTGAAGTGATGGTTGCAGTCTTGTTGAAAGCAGTGGTCCTGTGGAAGGTCTAGTCCTCCTCTGAGTTCGTCAAGCAGTGGTGGTCCTAGTGATGTCCCGAGTCCCCCATTATATACAGTCAGGCACAGAGGGGAATGCTCAGTACCTCCCTCAGGGCAGGGAGTTTCACAATGGACTGATGTAATCCTGTGAGTCATAGGATATTTTTGGAGTACTTGATGGTCACTCCATCTGCTTATTCTGCTGGTGCCATTCAGTTCTTGATGTCCCATTAGCAGAGATGACCCCCTCAGGATGGGTGGTGCTGGTGCTTCCCCGGAGGGAGTTATCATGGCTGAGTCATTGGTATGAAGAAAAAGAAACATTTTTCCCCACCTCGCAGGGCTGCCTCTTTTTCTTTATTTCATTTAACACCCAGTTTGTAGCCTGATGGGTTAGGTGTGCACTGTGCAGCTACTGCGAACAACCCACCATTAACAGTTTGTCAGAAAATGAAGAAGAAGGGAGTAGAATACATAGTTTGGTTACATCCCACATTAGCACTCTCCTTTTGCAATCCAGGACATGATCCACACCTTATTCTACACCATCTCTTCATGCCCAAATAAATACTCTTTTTTAACTATATACCTATATATACACAATTAAACATTACAGACAATTCTCATGCAAAATTAGGTCCCCTTGAGGTACATGTGTTTCCCCATCTTTCTGCATTATCCACCAAGTGTAACCAGGTCCTTGAACAAAAAACAATCCCATGGATGGGTTTGCCTTTGCCTGAGATGGGACTAATCCAAACAGTCTTTCCTGAAATACCTCTTACTTGTACCACAGGGACTTCATCTACGGTATGCAGGGGTTCTGACTGGGCAGGACCAGCTTGATTGATGGAGCCTCGGGTGTTGACCAACCAAGTGGCCTTCACTAAATGCAGCTCCCAATGCTTGAAGGTTCCCCCCACACAGGCAGTGGCATGAGGCTCGGGGTGCATCTCCAGCCATCCAGTGATTGTTTCTACCATGGTCAGCACATAGCACTTGCCTTGGCGGGTTTGGGGAAGGGTGATATAATCAATTTGCCATGCTTCCCCATACCTGTGTTTTGACCACCGTCCACCATACCATAGAGGCTTCACTTGCTTGGCCTGCTTGATTGCAGCACGTCTCACGATCATGGATAACCTGTGAGATACTGTCCATGGTTAAGTCCACCTCTCAGTCAC
>VZTF01007432.1:0-97623 GCA_013397755.1 Cnemophilus loriae
ATATATCCTGTTCAAAGGACACTTGGACAATGGCTAGAAGGAACTGGTCTCATAAATGTGCAGTCGTTAGATATGACTGCTTGTACACAGTATGTCTGTGACTTGCTGGCAGTATTGGCATTGGAGGTTCTCGCCTGCTAGAATTAAGTCAGAAGTGACCCAAACTTGTTCTGAGCTGGAAAGGAGGAGACAAAGCTCTGCCTTTGAGAACCTATTAAATATTACATGAGATCTCTTTGGATTAAAATTTTTAAAAATTTAAAAATTTCAAAGTGTTCATTCGTCAAAAACATACACTGGAAAAAACTACATTAAGTGAGGGGCTAAGCAGATGAAGAGATCTTTCTTTCCACCTCCTCTTGGCTCCACAACCAGTAATGTGCTAGTGTTTAAAAAAAAGCATTAAAGGGAATTAATAAAAACAATTGAGGAGTATATGGCATCTATATTACAAAACCATCTGGTTGAAAGTGTTAGAAAAGTTGAATAACTTCTTCTTGATTGTTCATTTTGGGTATTTTTTGCCACCATCTGTGGAGGTGAGCAGTAAGTCGCTCTGCAAGTTGTTCTTGAAAATATCAGGAGAAGAAAGAAGAATCTGTTCTGCAATGAACTTGTCACCACAAGAAACTGGGGACCAGGGTTTGTCTATATCCAAAAGAAAGAAAGGCTATCTTCTGTGGAGATGATGAATTCTGGAAAAAAAATTAAAAACATAGAGTAAAAGCATACTTGTTTTCCACTGAAACATGTGGATGGTCCTGTAATGAAAAATTCAAATCCTTATTCAAAAACTCACTACTTACTTTTATTTTTTTTTTTTTATTTGAGCAAGAAGTAGCTACGATGCAGAGTTCTTTCTTTTTTTAATAATTTAAAATTGCCTAAAATGAGGCTGCATCTCTCCAGCACAGTTCTATTGGCTTTAACAGACCAATGCCAGGGAGACCAAAAAGGCTTGGCCCAGGCAAGAGCGAAATCACAGCTGCTTAAAGTACATATCACCCATACATAAATTTAAAACATGTATTCAACCTCAATGAAATAGTTTTCTTCAGAACAAAACCAATGTTTACTTAAATACATCTTGAGGTGGTGGGAGGATATGAAAATTGTTGAGCTTCAAAATGCAATTTTCTCAAAAAGGAGAAGCAAAAATAGATTTTAGCCATGGCAGTTTTAAACAAATACAATAAAATGCATAATTCGAGTAGATCTAATTATGCTTGTAAACAAATGTCTATTAACATATGCAAGCCATAGTCTGTGATTTGTCAAAGAGGTGTTTCTTTCAAACAATATTTCCCTAAAGAGTTGTTATAAAGATGGATGTATGTGTGTTGGGATTTCAGAAATATATCCAGTTTAAAAGCATGGGATAATATAAAATATGACAAGGATGGAGAGCAGAACTGGATTTTGGAAGCCAGCTTTGTGGAAGTGTTCACTGTTCTGAAATATCTCAGCCAGGTCCTCAGAGATTGAATGCTTGATGCAAAAGTTTTAGTGTGACTGTGCAGGCTGCCGCTTTCTGAATGGTTACATTTTCACTGGCATCAACAACTTCTTCAGATGAATTGGAACCCATAAAATCATTCAAGGGTGAAGGATGGAAAAGAAGGGAGCTGGTGAAGGTTAGTGGAGCAGGTTATTAAACAAGTGGTAACAGGACTCTGAGAGGATGGGAAGAGAGGGAATGGATAGTGGCACGTGCTCTGCTGACAGCCCCAGAGCCACAGAGGTGTTTAGCAGTGGGAGGAGGGAGATAGCTTGTGCCACTCATGGAAGCCAAGGAAGCGGCATTAACATACCCAGCCTATTTGTCACTTCAGAAATACGCGCGGGGCAGCCCTGGTGCTTGGAGCAGCTATCTCTTCAGTAGCTGTTGTTCTGTCAGAATTATTATCAAACAGAAGAGGGCCCAGATTAACATTTCTTCCTCTGCTTCAGAAGTTTAAATAATAATTGAGAACTACTAGACATGCCAGACTTTAAAGGTGGGATGTATATTCCAAACTTCATTTTATCCTTATGAGTACTATGACTTGGATAAAATTTGAAGCACTGTGCAAAAGATAAGCAAACATGGCCACAAGCAGAAGATATCCCAGATAAAGCAGTAACTTCCACAATACAGAATTGTAGAGCAGATACAGAAGCAAAACTTTGGTTGATAACATTACACAGCTCTGCTTTCCCTTTTCCAACAGTTAGAAGTTAATGCTATTGAGAGGCTTTCAAATTGAAATCAATGGGAGTTTCATTATTCACTTCAATAGGAGTGGGATGAAGTTCTAAACAGTAAATGGAGCAATGAAAATCTAAGAAAACAAGAGGCATGCTAATGTGTGTTTTGTTTAAGATTTCTCAGTTTCATTGGCTCTGCTTAACAAGCAGTTGAAAGCGATGTGCTTGGCGGGTGGAAAGACATATGTGCCTTGTGGGAATGGAAGACTATACACCTTTCTGCTAATGTCAGATAGAAACAAAACTTGGGGGGAATAATTTAGCCTGCATGCAGAAGGTGTTGGAACAAGTGCCTTCTGAAGCAAAAAAAAAAAAAAGAATAAAAATAAAGGTGTATTAAGTGTGGTGTGTGTTTTACCAGCTTGGGTTTTTTGGAACCATTAAATACAAATCAAATGAATAATTTAAAATTTTACACAGTATGAGCATCTTGCATCACTGAGTTTTTGGAACAGTATCACACAGAGAAAATGCAGTGGGTGCTTGCCTTGCTGTTTTGTAATTTTACTTTGTCCTTACTTCAATTATATTTCAAAGCAAATGCTCTTCCTAGTTGTGAGGTGAATTTCATTCTGGTGAGCTAGTGGTTTGCTTTCTTTTTTGTTTTGTTTTGTTTTGTTTTGGCTTGGTTTTCAGTTTCAGAATTTTAGAGTATGAAAATACAGAGAGCAGAGCGAATATTTCTAACCAACTTAAGCTAAATGTAGACCTTTTCCCTGTTTATTTTTCCATCCAGGTTCATTGGTGCATAGATCCTCTTTTACTTAACGCTGATACAGTGTATGAAATGCTCAGCAGCAAAGGTTTACAGATGCTTTGTCTGGCAACAGCCGCCCCAGATTTCTCATTTCTTGCATCCTACACACTCTGTTCCTTCTCTTCCCATTTGCAGAATATCCACCTTCACAGTTGCATTTGCCCTTCCTTTAGTCCTTGATATATTGTTTTGCAAAGTCAAGAGTTTTGCAACAGTCAAGAGTTTAGCAAAGAAAAGCTGGTCACTTTTAGTTATTTTAATAAATGTCTGTCAGAGGATCCAAATGAAAGGTTCTTAATAGAACTTCATGAAAAATTGTTTCTTTGTGAAGATGTGAAGTCAATCTCCTCCTGAGAGAGTAGTTGTTCTAATTCCAAAATGTTCATTCTGTATTTGAGCAGACTGGGATGTGCACCAATTCCCTCCGAATCTTGATTACTTGTGGAAGAAAACCAAATATCATGGGCTTCAAGAGAGCTACTGAATAGTCTAACCAGGATTTGAGACAGGCTTTGAACCTAGATGGACCAGTGGGAGACATTTCTCGAAGGGGCCATGGACTCAGTAGTGTGAATTAGAAACAGGCACAACCAAAGACGTATTAGCTTATAGGACTGATTAGTCAGCGATCAGTTCAACCAACCTCCAATCACAGTGTAAAGCTCAAACGCTGTAAGAAATCAATTGTATTAAATGTTGCATTTCAATTAAACGAATATTGCATCAAAAAGTTTTTTGAACAAGAAATAAAAATATTGTTCTTCAAAAAACATAGGCCATTAAGAGAAAATTACTTACATAGCAATGAAACTTTTTAGAGATTGTAAAATGATGTTCTGCAAATTTTAATTTTTACAGAGGTTTCTGAATGATGATTCTTCATTCAATCGTAATATCATATTAAAATTTTTCTCCATGTCTTTAAAATCTCTGTGGATAGAAATTACTATTTTCATCTCAGTTATGCTGTAAAAGCTTTTATTTTACACATATATGCGCATGCCTTCCAGTGGCAAAGTTAAGTTTATTAACTTATTGTTGAGATTATTTGAGTCAAGACCAAAACAAGAAACTCTGCAGTGGATGTTACTATTTCAAAAGTCTCTAAACTGTTTCTACCTAAAAGCACATCTGCTTAGCTGCACATTTCATTGACAATAAATCACTACACTTAAAAAATATCGTATTTTGCTAATCTCTGTATTATTTTCTTTCTGCCTGCAAAGTGTGTCAATCCTTGCATTGAGTAAGAGTTTGAGTCTTACTGTGAATATGGGAGGAATACTTTCATCTGGAGGAAATAATGGAATTAACATTACTCTTATTACTCTTCTAGGACTTCTGAGTATTGCTGTTTTAATCATTGAGACTTCTAAGTCAGTAACACGATTGAGACCAGCAAAAAGGGTCTTACCCTTTGTTCTTGTCCAATTTGGCATTGAAACTCTCTTCTATGCGGCAACAATGGTTTTCCAGAGCTTAATTTTTGGTTCCTGTAAGAGATCAGTGTAAGCTCTATCAGCTGTGAGCACTGAGGTAGTGTGGTACTGAACATCCATCCTCCAGGTCTAAATAGCAGAGCAATCAGGTTCGTGTTTGCACCTTGTGTTAAGTGCATGTTTTCCGCCTGGCCAACGCTCCCACTTCCTTCAGTTGCATCTGCAGCCCTGCATTCTTCCTCTCACCTGAAAGATAGTAACTACGTGTTGTGCAGCTCACACCAAGGCATAATGTTTTGTCTTTTCTTTGCCTGTGTAGAGTGTAGGCTCAGTGGTTTAACTGTGCTATAAACTGCTGTTTATTCAATATCAGCACCTCATTCCAATGGCACCCTCAGTGGACAGCACTCATGGTAGCTCTCATCACCCTTTTGGGACCTGAGCTTCACTATGGCTTGAATCAATGGACTTGACAAGTGAAAGGCTGGGAATACAGTGGCCTTAATGAATGATTAATGAGTAGGAAAGGGCTGATCCAGACTGACTTTTGAAATGTCTTGATCCAGCCGAAATGAAGGCAGGAGTAGAAAGGAATGAAAGCACTCAGCAATATGTTCAGAGAAAGCCACTGGGCAGGAAAGCACAGCACAGAGACTGAATTCATGTGTAATTGGACTGGCAAAGATGACAGAGGAGTGAGCATGTGGCTGCAGCTTTCCTGAACCTGTTCATATTCTGAAGCCCTGCTGTAGTTGCTGCTGGCAGGAAGGAGAGAGGGGGCTGCAGCAGCAGAAAAAAACCACATGGTAGGATGCGTTTCAACCATATTTTTTTCACAAAGGTAGTAGTTTACTTTTCAGCTATCAGTCCAGCTAGTTACAGTGGCAAGTGCCAATCCATTGTTAACAGAGGTGACAAGATGAATTACTTTGGGGCTCAAAGTATCTGAAATAATAAAAGCTGTAAATAGTCTGACAGTAAGCGTCCTGCTACCAGTACGAATTCTATCTTCTAAAGTGAGTTTAGCATTTATTGTTCAGCAGGTTATGATAAGGGTCTATATGAGATGTTTTGAAAGAATTTGATTAGCTTGTGTTGTGAGTTAACACCATTTGCATCGTAATGAAACATTCTTTCAACAAAGTGTTGAAGGAAAACAAGCTAATTAGTTTTTTGAACAGCACCTGACATTCATAGGGCCAAGTGGTGATGTTGGCTAAATGCCTGCATGACTGATGCCCCTTTCTTAGAGCTGGCCAGCATTTCTCTGTCTGTGAATTTATGAGAAAAACAAGCAAACAAAAATCTCCCCAATCCCACTACTGCTTCTTAAAATAATATTAAGCCAATTTGATGAAATTTGTCGTGCATCCCTGGCCTTCCTATCTCTGCATCTCTTTTGCTGCCTTCTTTTTCTTTGATACATAAAATGCTGTTTCCTTTTTGCTGTTACAGACCTACATTACTTTTCGTCCTCTATTATTTTGTGTTCTGTATGAAAATGATGAGTCCTACCTCCTCGTATCTCTCTATGATCCTCCATGCACTATTCTCTGTACTCCAGGAATCACCATGGCAGCAGAGTAGCTGCCAATAAGCTGCTCTCTCCTTTTTCCATGCAAGTGACCTCCAAATTGCTGACCAGTGAGAGAAAATAAGCTACAACAAAAAATGGGCTGGCACAGGTTAGTTCCCTGCTGGGGTTTCTGGGGGCAGCTCAATTGTACTTAGTCCTTTCTTTAGGGTAGAAGGGCAGGTGCCAACCTGCTCCACAATGGCAAGAGCAGCAGAATAAATAAAGCCAAAATATTTTTTCAAACACCAAAACCTATGCAAAAAATAAAAAAAATAATAAAAAAAGAGAAGAAATTTCATCTTCTGATCAAATTTTGCTCAGATTTGATCACACAGTGTTTCTAACAGGTTTGTCCATTCTTTTCTTTCCCTCCTCCATATGTGTTTGTTCAAAAGCTTTTTGTTCATGAAAGCTCTCACAAACATAGGTGTGTTTTTTCAGAGGGAAATTGTCATGCTGAATTTGGCTGCCCTGCCCTGTAAATTTTTATTATCTTTCCTCTGTAAGTGCTTCTACCTTACAAGGAGGATATAGCTACAAATATGATAACTAACAAAGAAATTGCAATAACTGTATTAACAACAGTGGAAGGTTTGTGGTCTCATAGGAAAGGCACCTTTTGTACATGCAAAGTTTGTTTTACATCTCCGTGATTCACTGCTTCATAGCTAGTACTGAACATGGAAGAAAGACATTAAAAAGCACTATAGAAACATAAAGCTGTCCACTGGCAGATCTGACCTAAGGCAGACACACAGCTGTCACCTGACTCCACATAGTCAAAGATGTGTCCACCCTAGAGGCCTTCCCAGAAGGTTTTGCCATTGCTACAGAGATATCTTGAACACAATGGTGCATGAAATAACTGCAAAGGAAAAGTAAATTTTCTGTAATTATGTGTTAGTTGAAGATATCAATTGATTTGATTTAGATGAAAGATTGATTTCACAGCTCTTAGCTGAGCTATTGAACCCCCTCACAAGACACTGCCCACAGCCAGTTCAGCTACTGCTGCTTAGATGACGGCAGGTAACTGGATGACTTTATTCACTGTGCTTACACCTAACCCATGTAACAATTATCAACTGTCCTGGCTGGAAGGAAGTGATTCCTCCTTTATCATGATTCATTTGGTAGACTAAGATAAAGCAAGAATCCATTTATTCCTACTGGATAGAGAACACAGTTATTTTAATTGTCTCCACAATACACTGATGTAATAACAGTACTTCTAAATTGGCTTCCATTTTAACCTACTCTAAGAATGCTGTAAGCACCCCTCCAGTACAAAGAGAATGGCTGTAGTAGAGCTGAATTAAGCACCAAGCCTGTGGGAGAAGAGTCAGTCCTTGGTGCAGTGCTGCTTCTTGCCGCAAACTGCGGGAAATGCTCCAAAGTCTGGCCACTGCCAGGATAGTAGGCATAGACATCTGTGGGTGAGTTATTCCAGCAAGTGTGCAGCAGCTCAGCCAGCTGCCAAACAAACTACCCACAAGTTGTTTGACTTTGGGAGGTGTTAGAAGACTGGTTGTAGAAAGAGAGCTCGTGGCACAGTGGGGAAGATTGCTTTCTTATTATTGTACTCACTCTCTATTATTGCACTTCTTTTAACCCACCTCTCAGTGTGGGAATTGTCTGTTATGTAATTGCTATGGTGCTCAGCAGCAATACAATAATGCTTGGGCCATTTTCTGAGATGGAGATCCCCTCAGTCTTTGAAAACAACTAAGTCCATTTATTTTGCATGTAAGTAACAAGGAATAAATAAACAGCGGTAAGACACAGAGTATCCTTTCACATCTGTCTTGTCCAGGTAGAGTCTAGGACAGCTATACTATTCCAAAAGCAGGCAAATCTTCTCTTGGTTCTTTTTCTCGGTGAGCCCTATCATCAAATCCAAGACCTTCCAGCTCTCCTTCAGAGCTAACTTGTCTTCACAATACTAATAAATTTGGAATAAGGGATAAGGGTGGTTTGTACAAATAGGAATTAAAAAGCCTTTGAATTCATTACTAAATAGCTGATATTGTCATTGCAAAGCACACAAAAAATGGCATTTTTTAAAATTCTTCACACATAAAGCTTGACTTTTAAATTTTATCTTACGTTATTTTAAAGCATTAAACATGCAAGCTTTTTACACATATTTATTTGTAGCACTGATAAAGGACTGAGAATTTTATAACTGTTCACAGCTTCTCTCTTTCACTTGAATTTTCTGAAAATAATAAGCGGAAAAGTCTCATTGTCCTGACAAGCTCATTCAGGCATGGGTTTCTGGCTGTAATTTGACATTATTAATTGGTGCATTCTGTTCTCACACAGCAAAGGGCTGAAATAGAACTGAAGTACTTTCTGCATCATGAAATAAGTCAGGTGAAAAAACATATGTCTAACCTATATGTTCTGTTTATTTAGTAAGCTGGTAAGTCAGTCTATGCTAATGAAGACTAAAAGGACTGTGAATAATGATCTGTTATTTTTATTCAGGATTTACAAAATCACCAAGACTACAGCTCAAAAATAAAGGGAAAATCAGAGGCTTGAATAATTTTGATTTTAAAATGAATAAGAGATTATAGAGCTTATTTTGACTGCACTTAGAAGATGGCATGTTTCACAGCAGGGATTTTGATGCATTCTGTAGAGTTAAATTTCTTCCAAGCTAATGAAAGTGGATGTAGTGCCCTTGCAGGTAGGGTTATTATGTTGCTGTTTAAAATCCCACAGTAGAAAATTTTGGGAGGGTGAGCCTGTTAAATGTTTTATATGGTGGCTTAGGGAATAGAGCTATCTCAAGAATACAAAGGTACTCCTTAACCTGAGCTGAGATTAGTGCAGAACTAGCCAGAAGAGCCTTCTTAGTTATATACTTTCCATTTACATTTTGTGTACCACAGGCACTCATGAAAACAAGGAAGGTGGAGCAGTACTACAAAAATCTTCTTAATGAAATGACTTTTACTCTACCTTAACTGGAAGATTTGTGTGGTCTCTCACGAGCTACTGACATACCACAAACAACAGGCTAGCATGATCTGTTGAGACACCAGATGTTTAAACGTTGCTTCAAAATCACCAGTAACGTTCCCAAAAGGCATTCTCAGTGTACCTGTGTCATTACATACTGTGATCCTTGACATGGCCCCATGCAGAAGGAGAACATCTCTTTTAAGGACGCTTTGTGTTCTGAAGCGCATTTAGGAATCTTTGTGAAGTGTGCTGTAATTACACGTGGACATAAAGCACAGCAGCAGGGTCTAAGATCTACTGATTCTGAAGATAGAAAGGACATTAGCTAATAGTCTTCCTGTTTGCTACAGCCAAAGAAATGGCATCATGCTGCACTACACTTAACTGATCTGTCTCTATAATCTGATATTACATCAAAATTGAACAATTAGGGGAAAAAAATCACAACAGGCATTTAGAGATGCTGAGTGCTGCCATTACTAATTTTAGGTTGGAGATCTTTTTAGCTGAGAGCATGTTGATGTTTGAGGAAATGTGGAAGAGAAGCAGTCTATTTACAGAAATATCACATTTAGTGCTTCAGAATCAAAACACAGTGCAAGAAACTCACAAAATTTAGTTTACAGAATTTGATATTTATACTGTATTTGGTTGATCAGGCACATTTTGATATAAAATAGCATTTCTGTCTGGGGAATTATCCGTTCTAGAAAACCTCTCAGGAGGGCGAAATCACTGAGTAAAGTTACATTGTAGCACTGAAGTGTCTTTTTGCAAAGGATTCAAAGATTCAAGGATGGAAAGCTGTGTGAGAGTTATACATTAACTTCAGTAGTTTACAGTACGAACATGGTTCTAACAAAATTTATTCTGCTTGTGAAGAGTTCAAGCAGCTTTTAATTGCCAGAGCAATAAGTTTCTTTAAGACTGAGAGAGGCACTCTTGTCTTTTAAAGAATCTATTTCAGGACTGAAAAAAGATAACTTAGTTAAAAATGAATGAATACAGAGGACGGTATAAAGGTGAAATGGATAAGAAAGTTAATATAAAGTGACAATGTGACTTAGACATAAAATATTTTTTTCAAAGAGCAGTTTTATCAAAATCTGGTGCTACCAAGTATGCTCAGATTATTTCAAGTGAAATAATATTAGGTCATTGAAAAGGGAACCTTGAAACACTTGCTTTAAATTCTGCCCTTAGAAGTACCTACACAGTTCACAAAGACAGAATTGTGGAGTTGTTCTCTGGCAACACAGCAAAATTTCCCAGTAAGTCAGAAAGAAAAATCAATGTGTCTAAGTTCAGAAATGAGTTACAGCAGTGCTGAAGAGTCTTTTTACTCTTGTGGTAGAATAAAGATGATATGTTAACCAGGAGTCGGTTCTGGAGGAGGTTTCATTCAAAATGAAAACAACACCAAGCCGTATTTCCCTGCAGGTTTCTTCCTCAAGTGTTATCCTCACTAGGACTTGTTTGGTAACCTGACGCAGTTTGTCCCTAATGACACCTTCTAAAACCTTTATCATGACTGGGGGCTTTGTGAAACTGAACAAACACAGACTAACAGCACAGCTAGAAGGTCCTTATACACCCTGAGCCTATTTGATATGAAAGATGCTACCTCAACATTTCTCAGTGGAATCTCTGCATCAGTGGTCTTCACATAAGGGTATCTCTCCTCAAGCAAGGACTTCACAGCAGCAGCTGAGGGGTGGAAAGGACAGCAGTATCTGAGAGCCAGGGACTGGCTCCAGCGGGCTTGCATAAGGCTCTTCCTTGCTCTGTTGCCTCCTTGCACCTCTGCACAAGTGTTCCAGCTACTCGCTTATGACTTAGGGTTGCAACAGTGCTTTGGCATGTCTGGAAGGCAGCAGTCTGGGGCACAGTAATGGCAAGAAAAAGAAAAAAAAATAACTTCAGGAGTTACTAGACACTTATAGCCTAGTTTTTTCCCTCTCTCAGAACTGTTCTGCAATATGGAGGTATTATGAGACCTCTGCTTCAGCTGGTCTCTTCAGGGTCATCCATTGTGAGGGGGAAGGAAGTATCAGCCAAAACCAACTATCCTGACATGTCAGATTTCTTTCTTCTCAGGAAAATATCCAAGACTCGTTATTTACTAAAGAAAGTCATGAGCACTTTGTTGGAGTAGTATATATACAAGAAATGATTTTGGATCCTGCCTGCAATGAAATCAGAGGTCATTGTGCCATGGAGATGAATGATAATCAAGATTTACCTCTGGTTACTCAAAACCACTTCACTTAACTTTAATTAATTTTGCTCCATCAACAATACTAATTTTGAGTAATGAGATATACAAAACTGAAGATTTAATGAAATTATTTTTTCTAGGAAAAATTAAGTAGCAAACATTTTAAAGGAAAGATATTTATCAATAATTAACCTCTGTGAGAAATACAGGAGAAATCTGTTACTGTCTTAGCTTAGAAAAGAACAGACAATTACTTAGGCCTAATTAATATCTTGTAATCTCACCAATGCATACAAGTATCTCAAACTGGGTGCCATGAGGATGGTGCCGGACTCTTTTCAGTGATGCTCAATGGCAGGACAAGTAGTCATGGACATAAACGAAAACGTAAGAAGTTCCACCTCAGCATGAGGAAGAACTTGGCGGCAGTGAACTGGAACAGGCTGCAAGGGAGTCTCCCTTGCTGCAGACATTCAAAACCTGACACGCAGCTGTGTAACCTGCTCTAGGTGACTTTGCCTGGGCAGGGAGGTTGGACTGGTTGATCTCCAGAGGTCCCTTCCAACCCTAACAGTTCTGCGATATGTCATTTTTTAAATCCCAAAATATCTCAAAGGCAAAAACTGTACTGTAGAGATTCCTCTTGGAATGTATATCTACACCTGAGCATCGAACATGTCTATCTGTAATACACAACCGTATATGAGATTGTAGAAGAAAGCATCATAACTCATACCAAATGAAATTTAAAAAAATAAAAACTGTGATGTAAAGTTAGATAAAATTTCTGAGAAAAGACAGGGAATAAAGTAAATTTTTAAAAAGGAACTAAGTATGTACAAAAATACTTTTTTTTCAAATGATGTTGTCCTAACTCAAATATTTATAGAGAAGAAAGCCTTCCTGACAATTACAGTTACAAAAAGACACAAAATATTGTCTGAATTCAGCCAAGGCTTCCTCCCTTAATTTTCCTAGGAATGTAAGCACAGTACAATATTAAATGTGTTCTGCCATGCCTCTCTCTTTGCAAGATAAAAAGTAATTTTATCTTATTTCATTGTATATGGCAGCTTTAGCCCTAAATTTACATTTAAGTAGCTAAAATGGAGCTCAGTATTAAGAAATCAAATAAGACATGACTTCAGTACACATTTGTCCCGTTTACTGAAACTTCAGTGCAAGCTTTAAAGATCAACAAGACATTGAGTGCTATTTTAAACAAGGAACCTCAAAATGATGGTTTAAAACTTGGAAGAAGAAGGATGCTTATAATATCCTACAGCCAACCAGTGCTTAATGAGTGTCAATCTGCCAGCCACACCTGGGAACCTGACTTCATGCAGCAATTCACATTTGTCAGCTTGTGTAGATGGGATTTGAGGGAAAAATACAGAGCAAAAGAAAACTGAAAAATCGAAATAGACAAATTGGCCATTTTACTACTTCAGTTTTGAAATTCACAACTTATTTAGATGAATGCTGTTTCAGGGGACTGTCAGGGCACACATAATGAGATAAATGAGATGGGGACATATGGATTTACACATTTGTTGATTCTACTTGGTTGGTGACCTTTGTTCTCCAAAGCCAGATTTGATAGCACAAAAATGTCTTTGAGGAAAAAACATGAAATAAGGTCCTGTTCTCAGGCCTTCTTCTTTCACACCTCTTTGACAGTGTGAAAAGGCATGAGAGTCAGTGAAAATAACAGAGAAAATTTGAGCTTGTTAATTACTACTGAGCATATTACTTTCTCTCATGAGTAAATCTGCTGGAATTGGGGTATAAATCACTGTGCTTGGTTGTAAATGTTTTCAAGACTGAGAAGTCTTCTGAATCTTCAGGGATATTTTGCTCTATGTGTGTGCCAATTACACTTTTACAACTCATCTCTTTTGTGCGCGTTTTCCCATCAGCATCTCCCTTTCCTATTAAGATGTGCTGGCCCAGCAGGCCATGGGGTGTGCCTATTAGGCAAGACACCAATGGGCTATGATCAGAATGGTCTTTAAAAAAAAAAAAAATTGTAATTGTTTTTGGAGGCAGTAGGGGGTTGTGGAACAAAACCTCCGTTCTCCAACTCCTTCATAAGAAGTTTATTGACCGACCTTGTTTCCGCAGGAAACGTCTCTGCAATAAATGCGTGTAGAATAATGCAATGCCAGTTCATTAAGTTTCGTGCAAAGGCAAAACTACAGGATTAGGAGAAAGGTGCTGGGAATATCTGACACTATCTATTTTGTTTCTGGTTGTAGGTAATGGTAAAAAACTTTACAATTACTCACATTGTTTAAAATAAAAGAAAGATGCTGGTTTCTTCTTTAGGGAAGCTAGAATTCTAAACCCCACAGTTGGCCTGAGGTCATAAATAAAAGGTTAAAATTTGAGAAGAAAATATTGCATAATTTAGAAAAAGGTATTTCTAGGTTTCTAATTTCTTTTTTTGCTTTCAGTGCATATTGTTTAGTATACAAACAGAGAAAACAAATGTGAGTATACACATATTTGGATATCACTGAACCTCACTAGTGGTGTCTTCTAGCTGACGTGGACCAAGTGATTTTCATTAATGTATACTTGTAGGATGCGGATTTTTTTCTCTTATCACCTGTTCAGGTGATATCACCTACACAGGTGATAAGAGAAAAAAGAGAATCGTATCGTCTCTCACTCTTATCTCCTGTTTAGCCTTTACCTGGGGTATGTGCCTTCTCCTGTTAGAGAGGGCTATAATCTTACCTGTGGGCATATGCCACTGAGCCATTTACTTCTGTTTCAGATGCATTCAAAATAAGCTTCTCAGACCAAAATTAAACTCTTGCTCCCTCTCTAGAGAAAATTAAAAAAATTCACAGCTATATCTGGCACTCAACAATCTCATCAGAAGACTGGAAAAAATCTATTCATTATTAGAAAAATTGTTAATAGAGTAAGCAATGGATTCCTATTCTCATCTCAACTGGGAATGAAGCTGGCATGTCTATTTGAACAGAGGTGACAAAAAGCATTTTTTGATTGAATTCACGCAACATCTGGTTGTACAATCGATCCAGAATATCCTTATGCGTAATACTTACTTGCTCTGTATTGAATTATTTTTCTTCATCTAATGCCAACAGAGCTTATTATCTCTACACTGACAGCCTATTGCTGCATCTAGTGTAAACTTTATATCTTTATCTCTGTGAGTACCTCCATAGGGGACAGACATCTTTTCACTTGTTTTTAACCATCCTTCTCCATTTTTCAACCGAAACAAGGTTCGATAGTAAGAGTTTCCATTTTATTGAATTCACATACTTCTGGTTTGACCAAACTCACATTCAGGGGGGGAAAAAAGTTTTCTTAATAATTTCTTTTTCTCTCTTTTTTCCTTTTGTTTTTGAAAATATTTATTTTTAGTTACACTTTCATGCAGATTTTGGTTGACGTAGAGTGAATTTTCTTCATAGTAGCTACCAGGGGGCTGCGTTTTGTATTTTTTTTTGTATGTTTGGGGTTTTTTTTTGTGTTTTTTTTTTCTTTTTCTTTTTCTGACAAAGACAGGACTTATAACACAGGTATTGTTTGTTACAGCTGAGCAGGGCTGACACTGAGTCAGGGCCCTTTCTGCCTCTCACCCCACCCGAACAGTGAGAGGGCTGAGGGTGCACAAGGAGTTGGGAGAGGACGCAGCCACAACAGCTGACCCTAACTGACCAAAAGGACATTCCATACTAAATGGCATCATGCTCAGACTATAAAGCTGGAGGGAAGAAGAAGGAAGAGAGGGTGTTTGGACTGAAGGCATTGGTCTTCCCTAGTCACTGCTATGTGTGATGGGGCCCTGCTTTTCTGCGGATGGCTGAACACCTGTCCGCCCATGGGAAGTGGTGAGTGGATTCCTTGTTTTACTTTGCTTGTGGGTGTGGCTTTGACTTCACCTATTAAACTGTATCTCAACCCATGAATTTTTTTGCTTTTATTCTCTCATTTCTCTCCTCCATTACATGAGTGGGGAGTGAGTGAGTGAGCAGCTGTGTGGGCCTTATTTGCCATCTGGGTTAAAACACAACAACTTTATTACGAAACATACAAGTGACTTTAAGATTTTCAATCAGAACAAATAAGAATTCAAAAAGTTTCCTGACCAGTCCAGCATTTCATTCCCACAGTCTGTGATTTCCCGTGCCAAGTTTAATATATTGAAGCCTTAGTTAATTTAAGTGTAATATTTAAGATGTAATAAATTTTATTTGTAGATAAAAAGCAAGATGCTTTAAAAATTCTCAGATACTGGGCCAAACCTTTGTGTTGTATCAACTAGCAATATTCCACTGACATTTGGGAGATAGACTTTAAATTGGGGGTGGTATTACTGAATAATGTTAACTGTAATATAAATATAGCTTGTGACTGTAAGAGACAAAAGGCTCTCTGCATTAGCTACAGTACAAAGGGATAATATTTCAAATTTCTACCTTTTAATTAAAGAAAATAAGATCTAGTAGAAGGGGAGAAGTTGCAGACAGGTTAAAGTACGCTTCTAAAGTAACACAGCAGATCAAGGCTTGAACCGTGAATAAAACCTGTGTTTTCTGAGTTTGTGCCTAATGCTGTCTCCACTCTCTGATGCTGCCTGCAAGGTAAGGAAATATGTGTAGACATACATCTTTTCTTTCATATACTTCACTGTGTGACATAAAGGTTGGAACATTCTCAGTGGGGTTCTTTGTTGTGCATGGTTGAATATCTACCAATGCCTGTACATTTGTGCAGACAGCAGAGTGCTTGATTTGCAAAGGGATATCAGCACATATAAATGGACAGAAAAATGCAAGCACTGTCAGTGCCTGTAAATGCCAGGGAAGCATGCAATCGAGGTGACTACATGAATGACATAGATACGCTGTTTTGCAGGTGCAGTTTTGCAAAGCCAGGTGAGGGAAAAAGCCATAACACATGAATAATTTTACTCATGACTATAACTCTCTGTTGTCAATTCCGGTTCTGTTTGTCATCAGACAAAGGCTCTCAAGACAGTAAACCATTACAGCTCTGCATTCCTCTAGCCCCAAGGGGGCCTTTTTAAAGAGACAAATTGATTTTTGCCACCAGACAGTGAATCATGCATACAAACTAGGAGAATACTTATGAATCCCTATATTCATTTCCCCATGGTGCTTGGTAAGGTGTGTTGTTGTTTGCTTGATTTGTTTAAGAATAGATTATAGGACAGAAACAAAACAAAGCAAAACACAAAGCTCAAGGTTTTTAACCCCTGCCTCAAAAATGCAATTTATCTATCAGCATTCAGATAAATGTTTTCACTCCCTATGGAGGGCTTAAATTTTTAGTTTACACTGAATTGATATGATCAAATGGTTTGCCAAGTGCTATGCACAGAACTTTTAAAACAAATCTATGCTTGGCTATATCCAGGAAGAAAAAGGAGAAGAAAGGAAAAAAACCCAAGCAGGCAGGATTTTCTGTTCTCTACAGTGAACCATCAAATGTCTTTAGGACACCCTAAGGTCCAAAGTGTTCACTGTAGCTGTGTAAGACCTGTGTCCTTTTAGAAGAGCAATTGGAGTCCAGGTGGCACACTACTCCTACAGAACCATGCGGATGAGGAGAGATTCGGACCTAGTAATAGAAATTGAAAGTAGACTAGTTAAACTCTACTCAAAGACCAAATCTAAAATTATCCTTCTTTTCTAATTGAGGAATATTAGCTTTTAATAATTTTCACTTCGTCAAAACAAAAAAACCAAAACCACTTTCTCACTGCAATAGGATTTGGGTTTGTTTCTTTTATTGTTTAGGATTATTTTTCAGTCATTTAATAGAAATATCTGACAGTTTAAAAAGGCTGAATATCAGAGATAATGTTGCTGAAAGAGCTTAGCTTTCAAGTTAGGTTTGTAAGATTTTAGTGGTGCAAGAAAACCATCAGCACCTAGAGCAACAGAACTGGAGCACACACTGAAATTCACATCTGTTGGTAGAAGATAGAGCAAAAATGGGCTTCTAGGAGAAAGTAGGTGAAGGTTGGAGAGAATGGAACTTAGTTTCTGAAGCCTGCAGCTGCTTTAGCTTTAGTACTTCATACCATAAACTCTACATGTCCTTCTTGTCTTCCTCCTTTCTTTTTTCCATCAATAACCACTGAATGTGGATAATGCCACTATGAACAAATAATGTATTTTAACTTTTTTCATTTCCCTGTAGAGGTTCACATTCCAACACAGTGATACCTCTAGTTTTTAGCCAGTGACTCTCTCATAAGGATGTACAAATTTAACCCAAATATCCCCAGCCTCTCACATAAGACATTATTCCTTCAACACAAGTCTAACACCCATCTCTATCCACCATCTTGCCCCAACTTCCACCTCGTATGAATGCTCTACCTCACTTCTGGAGGCAGCCTTTACTCAATTCATTTGCTGGAGTTTAACAAACAGCTAAACCTACCTGAAAATACCCACCCACAATTGGTCAGAGCTCTCTCACTACTCAACTCTAATGAATAAAGTTCACTTTTTAGTGGAAAAGTGGACTTGAATGCTATGACTCACACTTAAAACCTATCTTTACATGACAGCTGTCGGTAGATGAATCCTGGCCCGGGTGTTTATAATGTGAAGTTGACTCTCAACCTTAATGCCTAGGGTCAGTGAAATAGACACTAAAGTCACTTAGAAAAAAAAAAATATGAAAGTAGGACTGAATATTTTTGGTTTTTACATTTAAGCACAGAGCACCACGATGAAAAACATGAGCATGATTAACACAACTCCCAGTTTATGCCTTGAACAAACACAGTACCTTATTCTAGTTTGCATGTCCCCAGATTCTGAAATCTTGAACAGATCAAAAAGATACCAAATGATATCAATTTTAATGTATGGCTGAAATGCACACCTTAACTATAAATTATGAATACTGAGATCTGTTATAGAAATGTCAATGTACATTCTTCATATGCTGTATAATAGAGTTATATATATATATATATATATGTATTGAGCATATATGCAGACCTAGATTAGAGTTTGAAAGAGTTCTTATTTAGACTGGGCACAGAAGGCCAGGCTTTGGTCCACCTGATGGAGCAGGTAGAATGTATTGTTCACCTCTGGAGAAAGTAAATTCCCTGGAGAAGTGCTACTTAGATGGTGCAAAATATCATAGCTCTCATCTTTGATTGAGCCCTAATGATTTGTACCCATTGAGGATTTGGTCTTGGATAAATGGCTGGCCACCAGCTGGAGAACACAATGCCTTCAGTGTCACACAGGAATCACATTTCAAATGCCCTGCTATTTTTTCATTTGCTTTAGCAGAAATTGTATTTCACAACACAGAAGCTTTGACACAGGACAAAGGAGTAGGAAGTGGGAAATGCATATCTAAAATCACTCAGACTTCTCTGGAAATGCAGGACTCCAGTGCCTATTTTTCTTAAACTTTCTCTGCAGAACCCAGAATCCAGGCCTTTATTTTTTTTATCTTTCTTCTAGGTGTTTTATATCTATACTCTTTCCTAAATTCCCAATGATCTTAAATATTTTGAAATATTCACAGATCTTAAATCTCAACTAAATGCAAAACATAAAACAGCTACAAAAGTCAAAGGCAGCTTTATAACACAAAGGAAGAGAAAGTTTTATATTTACTCGTAAAATATTGGCCCTTGAGTTTAAGCAAACATGGGAATACTTCAAAGGCTGACTGACTGATAGAAAGCACCAAAATGAGAAGGAGAGAAAGGAATATAAATCCATAGACATCTATCAGTGAGCTGTTTAAAAATACAGAAGAGCAAATAGGATGGAGAAGATAAAGTGGGATGAAACTAGGATAGAGAGGGTAAAAGTAGAAATGCTGCTGAGACTTAGAAAGAAGGCAAAAGTTAAAAAGATATAGAGCAGTTAAGAAATTAGAAAATAATTAAGAGGGAAAATATAGAGGCTGCCTACTTCATTCTTATAAAAAAGGTGCAGCTGTTATGTGATGAGGACAAAATAGAAAAAAAAAAAATCAAATTTTTGGCCCAATTTATGCCAGATATTTGAGGGTAGGTAATCCTTCTTATGTTTTCAGGGGAAAGATGTATTGTACATTTTGATTAGGATTCGAATAGGAAGCAGAATGGTAACAATACTCCCAGGAAGGTTCTTTTTTCTTTCCTTCTTTTTTTTTTTCACCTCTTCACATGGTATTTCTGATAGGGGTAGGAAGTATGAGAGCTTTAAAAAGGAAATTATCTTAGGATTGGAAGTAGGTAATGGAAGACTAAACTGTTGCAAAAACCATAACATTTTTCAATAAATGCATTTTTCCTCATTTGAGTTTCTAGTAGAAAACTGTCCATATTAAAGCCATGAGTAGCAGATAGATCAAGACCCATATGAAGAATTTCTCCCCACACGAGCGTACATCCCAGGTTTATCTACCACTTCTTGCCAGCCTGGGGACAGCTGGAAGAGCTTGTTTTGCTGATGCATGTGCTGTACTAATTCTAAATTTTTATTTTATTTCAGCCTATATTCTGTCCAAAACCAACCCAATTTTTAGTATGGTAGTTCAGTGAAACTTGCCCCTAGGATATCTCTCATTTACTTCTTTCTTCTTAGAAAAAAACTTCCTATGCTCCTAACTGCCACTAAATTCCTCCCATCTAGTTATGGTGGTAGCATGATAGCTTCATGTAATCTTTAGGCTGATGTGTTGGAAAAGTCCTACTTTGCACTGGACCATCCTGAGTAATATGTATTTTCTATTATTTTCCAAGGAATGATTCTCCGAATGTGGGTGATTGTTGTGTGTTGATGCTGACCAGCAGCTAAGCACCCACTCACTCACTCACTCACTCACTCACTCACTCACTCACTCACTCACTCACTACCTCCTACAGCAGGATAGGGAAAAGTATCAGAAGTGCAAAAATTGAAAACTCATGGATTGAGACATGGATTGAGCTTAATAAGTGAAGAAAAGCTACATGCCCAAGGAAAGCAAAATAAGGAATTCCTTCACTGCTTTCCATTGGCAGGCAGATGTTTTGGCACTTCCTGGAAAGCAGGGCCACAGCATGCAGAACAGCTTCTTGAGAAGACAAATGCAATAACTCCAAATGGCTCTCTCATCGTTCCCCTTAGTTTTTATTGCTGAGCACAGTACTATATGCTGTAGTTAATTTTGGCCAATTTGGGTCAGCTGTGCTGTCTGTGTACCCTCCCAAACTCTTTTCCACTCTCTTCTCACTTGCTGGGTCAACAGCATGAGAAAGAGATGAAGCCTTGATGATGATCTCTTTGGCAAAACCAAAACATTGATGTGTTGTCATCATCATTTTAGTCACATACCCAAAATATAGTATAGGGGCTACTATGAGGAAAGTTAACTTTATCCTATCTTATCAGAACTTTTCTCCTGTAAAGTAAAACTTGGATCACTTGTGCAAATTATTTTTATTCAGATCTGTAGGCAATTAAATTGGATTTATTCAGATACAAATATCAAGAGGAATAACTACTGTCTTTGACTGATTACTTCTAGTTAGACAGGTAAAATGAGTGGAGAATTAGGTATCTTTTTTATTTTTTTAGATAGAAACCTGCTTAAATTGAAGTACAAGACCAGAAAATGCTTTAGAGAAACAGACCTGAAATAATTCCAAGTGATATTCTCAGGTAGCTGGGGAACATTTCAACTTCTATTTAAGCTTTAGGAAAAAAAACCAACCTACCCAACAAACAAGATAGATTCCTTATTACTGTAGATTAACAGTGCATTTATAGTAATACTTTGCATGTTTATTATAGGGTTTTGCAGTATTATTTAATCTAGAGAGGTACATCAGCTGCTTGAATACAGACAGATTACAGAGTTTGGGTAACTAACAAGGAAGCTAAATATTAGGTTTCTGCTAAGAATCCAAGTTTCCAAATGACATTGCTATTATAAATCTTTGCAGTATGTCAGTAGTCCTAAATGGTATGAGCTATAACATTTGAACAGTCTACACCATTAATCTAGCAATAAGTCTATTTTTACACCAATCATACCTACAGAGGATAGGGAAAAACAAATCAAGTCTAAGGGGCTGGTTTAATCCTTTGAGAAGAATGGCTATAGGAAAAGTCTGTGGCAATATTGAGCAAATGAATAAAGTAAGTCTGTAGAATGTAGTATTTTACCCTCTACATGCCTAAGATCTACCTTTTTTGTATGATGAATATTCTAGAAAATATCTGGTCAGGATATATTAATTTTGGTATCTGCACACCTGAAGGCACTAACTGTACAAGCAAGGTTTTTACCCTCATCTTCAGTATAAGAACAAAGGTTCCTTCTAGAAAAAGTATATTACATATTTATTGACTCATAATTCTTACTGGGATGCTTTTGGTTTAATGTATAAAACAAATACGTTTAAAAACAATGATTAAGAGTACGCTGCATTAACTCTGACAGGCAAATAGGAAGACTGAGAAAGCTCATAGGGAAAAGAGATCACTTAACAGTTACTGACACAGGCGGTAGATACCCGACTCTGAGGAATTTGACTTAGTTTATTTCTGTATAATATACATATTTGAGTACTGATTAGGTTATTGGGAAACAAAAACGAAGAAGGAAACAAGCACATGCATGCAGAAACACCTCTCCTTTGCATTTCCCAAGCTTGGCTTTACTCCAGGCTCTTCTCCTTTCACCTTGCTATTGCTGGATTTTAGATCGAGTCCCTTCAGTGAGACAACTGGCATTGTAAGGTATGGTAGGGCTTTTTCTCTGCTGCTCCTCCTTTCTCACTCTTCTTCTCAGAGTACAATCCCTTCGAAGGTGTAACCGTTTTGGCATGGGATCATCCATTTACCATGTTCCCATTAGGGAAAATTTTCTTCTACATGGTCCTCCACAAGGTGCTGTCCCTGCTGGGGCATGCCTGCCCTGCCATGGAGCACGTCCTGCTTGTCTGAGCTTGGTGTTTCCCCATGGTTTCTCTCTAACTCCCTTCTCTTTTCCTCTGTACAGTGCTTCCTTGTCTTTCTTAAATATATTATTAGAAAGGCATGACCACCTTTGCTGATGGGCTCAGCGGTGTCCTGTGTGGTGGGTCCCTTAGATAGCTGGCAGAAATTGACTGGAACCATCTGTGTCCAGTATGGGGAAGACTCTGACCTGTTCTCAAGAGAATACTTGTTTGATTCCTGCTGTCCATTTAGCTAGTCTGTACTTTACTTTGTCAATAAGAAAGTTGTAGGAGACAATGCTAAAAGACTTCTGTGGGTGCATCATAAGAAAAAACTTCTTTTAGGAAAGGAAAGGAAAGGAAAGGAAAGGAAAGGAAAGGAAAGGAAAGGAANAAAAATAAAAGGAATCCAGTATCTCTATATCATGGCTCAGAAGAGATTAAGTAATTTTCCTAAAGTCTCTGAGGCAGTCTATGACAGAGGAAGTCATTAAGCCCATGTCCCCTGAACCAGTTCTCACATCACAGAGGAACTTTTTCATTTTGTAATCATTTTTCTATTTATTACCTACTCTGCCTTGAAGCCTTAAAGCTGCCCTCATTCAACTGTTTTTTTGAAACTAACCTTATAGTTTCAATATCTCATAGCAAGATATGGTCACTCATATCTTGCATTTTTCACAGTCCTGGAAGAGCTTGAGTATCATCCTCGCTTCTCTTTTCCCTATCACATAGAAAGTGAACTGCAGTAGTTGTGAAGTACTGCTGAACTGACAGGTTAGAACTGCTGCTGACACTGTAGAAAAAGACCTCCCAAAAGGTTAAAACCCACATTTCTATCAAAGAAAAAAGCAATGAATTATTTGAACTGTTCTGTCTTGAACTACCGGTCTTTGAGATAACATGCGGAATCACTTAATCCTTCTAAACCTATCTTATTTTAACTTTTGTATAATCACCTGCAAGTCTGTAGCACACTTCAGGAGCTGTTAGAGCTGGTAGTAAGACTGATGGGCTGAGTGTGAGCTCAGACTCAGAAGATTCAAGGCAAAAGCGGAAGCCTCAAGTTCAAGAAAAGTGTGTTAGCTTTTTTCTACTTTTTAATGGACTCAAACTATATCTATACAGGTTATTTGCAATAGGTATGAGTCAACTGGTGAAAAAAAGAGAAAGTAATCAGCCTGGTGAATATTGCCTTTTACTAGTAGTAAAGGTATTGACTGAACCCATCTTAGGGAAAATACTATGACAGTAGTTGTGCCACATAATTTTGAAATCAATTGGACTTGACTGCTGTTCTCACGTGACACATTTAGAGGAACAGATTGATCTGTTTTGTGCAAGGTAAGTACTTACAATTAAGTTTTGATTTTGTAATGTTACCAGGAGTGAAACAAAGAGGTAAGAGATGAGCAGCAACATCCTACTTTAAAGTATCAAAACCTGGTTAAAAGAATAAGACCCTCCATTCTATAAATATAAGACCTTCAATCATCATTCAAGCATCATTTAAATCCTATAAAAAGGTTTTTTTTTTTACTGGGGCATCTGTTTAAAAATGTTGAGTCAACGTGACGTAGATAGTTAAAGATCTGCTGGTCAAGAAGGCATGGAATATACAAAAAGCATGAGAACCAAATAAACAGTAATCTGATGGTCACAAAATACACTTGTGTCTTCCTAGCCTTAGGATCTGTCTGCACTTAACCAGATTTTCAGCCAGTTAGTGACGTGGCTTTTCCACAAAGTGCTATTATATAATTGGCCAGGACAGGGGAACAGGCCTGGATTATGACGAGAAAGGGAAAGGAAATGGAAAAGAAAGAACAGTTCCAGTTACACAAGCTTTGTAGAGTCTGGATCATTGCATGTACCTCATATTGAATATTGAATCTTACTGTATGAAAAAGTACTGCTTCCCAAACACAGTATATACCTTTCTCTACACTTCACTACAACCCATCATTAGGAATCTATGAAGCAGGAAAAGCAAAACTGACAGAAAGGATTCATTTTAAAATACAGCTAGACACCATGTTCTTTCACTCAAAACAAAATGAAACAATAATTGCAGCGTGAGCAGAACCTGCAGAACATAACCAGCTAACCCTAATTGAATGCTGGCTTTGCATTATTAAAGTGTGTAGATTTGGCATTTGCCACTTCTTTTACCTGAATCAGCACATGAATTTGTCTTCCTCTGAGTCAATTACCAAGCACTTTTGTTATAAATGACAGATGAACTGACAAGAACTCTTGCTCTACAAAGGTTTATTTTGAAGACGCAAACAGCTTAAGTACAGATCTTATCTCCAAGAGCTTTCTTCTTTCATATGTATGAAATGTGTATATGTATTTATGTGTATATGTATATATACAATATGTATTTTAAATATAATTAAATTGATTCCCCCTAATCCATGATAATCCTGTATTGGAAGAAATAAGAAAGGAAACCACCACCTTTCTCAAACTTTATGTCAAAGTCAAGCAAGCTGTGCTAAAGGATTCAATCTCTTTAGCTTCCTGGATCAGACTCATAAAGAAAATCCACTTCTGCTTCATGTATATGCAAATACCACGCAAATACGATGAGAAAATTGAGAAAACTTTTTCACACATTTTGTTGAATTTTGGATTGGGTCCCAAGTCACTGAGTTACCAAGCATAGCACAAAATACATTGCATAGAGTATAAGTTTACAACCAAGTCACAAACCAATTGCCTTGCATTGGATGGATCCAGGTTTCAAAATTCCTTAAATATAATTCAGGGATACAACAGATCTGTTTTGTCATAAAAGCTCTACCACACACCCACAAAGTAGCAGAGACAGACAAAGGTAGGTGAGGAAGCCCAAATGAGTGTTCTGTGTGTGCGTGTGTTTACTGGGAACAGTCTTGCCATGGGGTGGCACGGGGACATGGAGCTGCAGTAGCTTCCCCTCCCTCACTGTCAGATCCAACATGGTGCATTTTCCTCTACCAAATGCAACAAAAATGGCAGTGTGGTAATGATGGACGAGATAGCCTGGATCCCAAGTAACTTGAGTTTTCCTCTAGTTTGTAATGCATACTGAGTGTTTACAGCAGAACATAACTTCTGGTTTGGCGTCTAGCAGTGGCATTTATGAGGGTAAAGTAAAAATGGTTACAAATGGTTGGGAAAAAAAGTCAGCTTGCATGTTAAAAAACCCCAACAAAACAACAAAAAAAACAACAGTTCAGAGCAAACCCTTGAAATTATAGTTTTAGGCAAAATGTACTTAGCTTACATCTTATTCTTAACAGAAATACCAAAGCATAGTAAAACAAGAAAATGTGATACCTGTGTGCTCTGCTGTAGTCCTTCAATAGCAGTATAATTGCTGTTTAGTTAATAAGCTTAGGTGCCAGTGATAAGTGCATTTATGTGTTGCATAACGATGATAATAGCTGGAAAAAACATTGCCAAATGAGACAACAAAAAAGAAATATTACAGTCTAAATTGTACATAGCTATTTTTTTCTCTTAGTGTAATCAGGAATCGAATACTGTATAGCTGTTTTCATCTCTATTTACTGTAAAATGAGAATAATAGCTCTATATGATTCATGGCAGATGCTGATGACACCAAGTTACACACCTGTGGAGAGCAGGATGTTATAATCCCGCTGTGATTAAGAAGATATATGCTTACTGTTCTGCAATGAGGATGGATTGTTTACTTTTCCTATTAGGTCTGTAATTAATCACCCATGTTTGATCTTTGCGATACCAAATAGATTTAGTATCCAACATTGCTTTAGTAGCATGCTGGTTTGCACAATATCCATTGTTTTTTATTAAGAGATGCCTCTGTGGAAGACACTAAATTTTCTTTTTCTTACCTAACCTCTATTTATTTGAGCAGAAAATTGTACTACTGTGAATAGAAAGCGATAACCAGAGAAAATATGTCTGGGAAAAAAAATATTTTTGACTTACCATTCCTGCACTGAATAAATAATTTCCTTTTACATAATGACTTGATGTACCCTTTTTCAAAGTACTTTGAATAAGAACTAAACAAGCCTTGAAGAAATAAAAATCCTTACAGTTTACTATCTGTTGCAAGAGTTCTTTGATGGAAAAAAGTCATATATGGGTCAAATTACCTACACCTGAATTTATTACATCCAAATTTTGGAATAATACAGCTCTGGAAGAGGTGAATATAACTTATGTCCAACTGGGCTTAAAGTCAAGTCATGACTGGCTGTCAGAGTCCAATGCACTCTGACGCGGTTGTTTTAGCTATTCAACACATAGAAGGTGTTTAATGAATGTTTACTATAAAGTTAACTTACTTGTTGGGTATTAGTACTACGTGGGATTTCTGATTTAGCGGAGCAATATAAAATATATTGAAATCACAATACAAATAACAACTATAAGTCGCACTTAGCAAAATATAGTAATTGCAATACGTAGTTCAGTCACACTACCAATGTAATTTCCATTATTGGTTTCTATAGTATTTTCACTGTCATGACCTTGGGTGTCCCCAGTTGCCCGACAGGGTTATGTGAGTTGAAGCCAGCTGGAGCCCACTGTTCACTGCAAAATTCTTTCTCTATTTGTCTGTTTTTTATACCTAATATTGGGCTAAATTACCTATTCATTTTCCTCATACTGGGGAGCTCTGTAGCTTAGAGAGACATTCAAACCCTTTTAATGAACTCAGGGAAGAACGCATCATCAGCTGACCAACTCAGCTCTTGGATAGCTAAAACAAAAGATATCCTTCAGTCCCTTCTGTGTTGAGATACAAGTCAGGTTCTTTGCAACAGCTGTGGTCAGTCACACCCTGCATCATACTCTGAATTTTGCAGGCAAATAGTTCTATCTCCTCTGAGCCTTCTTCCCTTGTAGAGTTTTATTGGTTAGTCACAGCAATGTATTCTGGACATTCACCCGGCTAACATGGGGGTCACCACTGTGGTGATGAACTGGTTTTGAGAAGCTGTCAAGACAGCAATTGAGAGCCATTGGCTGTGGTTGTATCATGACTACTAGCCCACACCATGAAGAGGAACAAATTCATCTTTCCTTGAATTATGAAGTGGGAGATTCTGAAGCTTGGCAAATCATTAAAGATTCTGTCTTTAATATATGATATTTCTGTGTGGTTTAGATCATCATGGTTAGATTATTTAGCACAAGCAGTCAGGGAAGGAAGCAGGAAGCACTCATTATTCCTTTACTTTTTTTTACCCACTTTGCACGATACTGTGTTTGCTGGGTGTATCTAAAGAACTGGAATGGAATTTGATTCGGATGCTGTGTGTATATGCTAGTTCACCTCAAAATGGTGAGATCATCCTCAGACAGCTCTGGGATTTGCTGTTTTTCAAATTAAAGCAACGTAAAACATTTTTTTTTGAGGAAAGATGCACAAAAGAATTCTTTACTGAGCTTTTATTCCTTGTTTGTCTGCTGCCTTTCTGAAGGCAATAAATGCAAAGCCAGAGCACTAAACAAATTAAACTATGGTACATCAGCAGTCAAATGAGGCTGCTTACCATCACGGTTGCTTAGTCCACACTCTTACCTTGCATATATCTCCTCTGCCCCCTCTCCCATCTATAAATTTGACGCCAGTCTTCATCAGCTCCTTTTCCTCCCGTGTCTTGCTTTACATGCAAAAAGGATCTGGGTGTTTCACACTAAGAGAAATGCAGTTTGGCAGGGTTGGACCAGGGGAAGCAGAACCCTGGATGAACTGCGGAGCTCATGAGACATCAGGAGAGACACAGGAGTAGAGTGCTGGAGAGGGGAAGAGGAAGTCACTGACTCCCAAGTCAGTGTTTGGATTCAGGGATCAACATTCAAACACAAGACTGCCTGAGAGTGGGGGTATGTCCTATGAGGATTTGTCTCAGTGAATTAATATCACTCCTGCCCAATTATAATTTCAACATCTACCGAAATGCATTTCACTTTCCTGTTTTAGAAAGGAATGATTGCTGATACTTATACAATCCTGTGAGATAAGTTTCAGCTTGTTTCCAGAAGAGAGGGGTCTTTGGATTATCACTGATACATATATCTTTTTCCTTAATTAAAAATGTGGCAATTATCAGAATTAATTATGAGCACAGACCATGAAAACAAAACAGATCAAACAATGTGTATACAGAATTCTGTGTTGAAGAGCTAAGTTATATATTTTGAATAATGTCTTATTTCTGACAAAGTGTGGGCCAAATTGAGATTGCAGGCCCACAAAGAAGAGACACCATCCCTTTAGATTCATCCATCTTTCTAATCTGACTTGGTGCAGTGTTGAAATGTTTGAAGTAAGAACTCCTGCTTTGCTCCTGAAGTGAAGGCAAGATGATAACTATCACGCTATGATATTGACATTTGCAAGTATAGAGCAAGAACCTTGTGCTGTCAGTATTTTTTTCGTCATCCACTGATAATGAAAAACCCACGAAATGTTTGGTTAACCGAAATGAGAATTTCAAGTAGAGTTTCAAACATGGAATTTCAGGGGAAGAGGGGGATTTGATTGATAGGAGAAAAATAAAAAAAAAAACCATTAAAATACATTACTCTTAGGAAAATGTTAAAGCTACTGCCATAAAACACCTTCAGAGTCACTGATGGTATTAGGAAACCTGCTATATTTCTCAGAAAGAAGTAATTGGTAATACAGTTACACTTGCCTAGATGAGGTGGATGATTACCTTCACTATTCAGGAGAAATTAAAAATATATTTATATTTGTAGTTTAGGAAACGTGTCTATTAAAGACATAGTTTAAAAATTGTGTTTTCGAAAGAACAACATCAGTGTGATGACTTGCAATTTTCTGAATACTTTATGGAGAACTTGGTATTTTTGTCACCCTGTTCTCTGTCATGTTCTCTTTGCTTGTACTTTCTTCATTTCCTCAGCTCTTTAGGTAGGACTGGGAAACTCTTTTCTTTCTTAGTGAGTCCAGAGAGATGCCTAATTCTTATGTCATTGCAATTTAGATACTGCTAGACTTTCTGACAGGTGTCTCAGAAATTCCTTTTGTGAATTGTGCTATTGTTGGCATACAGTTGTTTTACAGGACAGCTGAGCTGCTGCTGCTGCGTGGAAAAGTTAACAAGCATTCAGTCCGAAACAGTGAAGATTCTCCCCTAATCTTTTGATACTTCAAGACCCCCTCATACTTGTCCCTGCCCTGGACATTTCTCTGACTAGAGAAGTCCAGGACTCTATCATACTTTTGCCATGTCCCTCTGCTATATTAAAGAGACTAAAGAGATGTGTCAGATCAACTCTGAGCTGTTAGAAGGCTGGATGCTTAGACTTAACACAGAGGGATGAAGAAAGAACTCATTTATTGATGTGTACAGCCTAATTATCACTCTACTGTCAACAGCACAGCAGTTCAAACTGAGTAGAAATTTCCTCAGGAAAAATGAATTATTTTATTGGATTCTTTTTGTGTTTTGTTGTTTTTTTTTTTTTCCTTTTTTAACTTTTCATAATAGTAAGGCATTTGATCACCTGTTTTAGAGTCCACAACTTAAGTCACCTGTCTGTCTTTTCCAGGACCTCTGGCATAGGGAAAGAGGCTTAAAAGGATTGGGTAAGACAGAGGGTTGTACATCCCAAAGTGATCACTATAGCATAAAAAGCAGGAAGGCGTATTTCAAGAGGTGGTTCTGATGAATGCATGCTTGTGTGCAATTTTTTCTTTGTGTGGCAGAAAAGTGAAATGATTATATGGACAAGGAACTCCTTTGAAGTTGCTCAGTAAGCCTGTTCCAAGTATAGTGACTGTAGGGAAATAGAATCAGCACAGGACTCTAAATTGAATTCTTTGAAGTGTACCCCAAGATTTATTTTCTTCTATATGGATGAGGAAAACAAAATTTCCAATTTTAGTGACTAAAACTGGACTATCTAACCCCTAACTTCAGACACCAAAATCTACATTTTCAGAAGCATGATCATTTGCAAAATATTAGACCTGAAGTACTAGCTACACTTGGTATATTCACAAGTGAAAACGACTCGTATACAAATCCCTGGGAGTTATGGGGCCAGGAATAAACAGATTTTCCCACGAAAAATCTTTTTTTTTCTCTTTTCTTTTATTTTCTTTTTTTTTTCTTTTTTTTTCTTTTTTTGTTGTTGTTGTTGTTGTTGTTGTTGTTTTTTCCTGCCAATGCCTTCAATATATGGCTTTGTTCATGTATCTACACGGGAACTTACAGACTGAATGCCTGTGTAGAATGTCATAGCTAAAAATATTTCTTCCACAGAGCTATGAATATTTGAAAATGTATCTCTACCACAGAGATGAACAACAATTCTATGCATCGCCCTGATGATCAGCAGTCACTGCAATGCAATGGAAACAGTATTTTTCCCCTGCAATGCTACGAACTATAAATAATTTAACATGTTATAAAGTGACTGAGTTATCATAGATACTTGGAGGTGTTTTCCAAGAATGACTTCAATTTTACAGCAATTGTGATGTCATTTCCAGAAGCAACTTTCCCTAAGAGCACAAGGACTCCAAGTAGTGACACTGACCAAGTAAAATTAGCAGCTGATAAATACTTAAATACATACATACGCGTCTCCCTAGTTCACTGTGAGTGCATAGGTATCCAATGAAGACCCCAAACTGATTCAGAACTAAAATCAACTTCTCGTTTGATTTCTTAGAAGTTGTCACAGAAACAAAGAGCTCAGTGAGTCCAGCAGTCCATCTTCCTGCCCATACAGGAATGTCCTCCACAGAATTCTCTGTGGTTTATTTTCTGGTTTTTCACCTGTGTGGGTTTTGAAATTTCCACACAAAAAACATTGCAATGTTATTTTGAGAGATTGCACAGTTCAGGTCTCCTTGGGAAAACATTAAGCAAATGCCTTGCAAGAAAATCAGTAGTGCAGCTCACCTCAACTGAGGTAAGCATGGCAGTGTTAAGGAAACTTCCCAGTCTGATCATGTGAGAGACTCCCTGACAGTCACACTCCCACCACCCCAGACTGCCGTAGCTGAGACCGAGGCCCCTTTGCAGCGGGCAGCTCCAGTGACTAATGTGTCCCCCTTGGCTTCTCACACACCCCACTCACACAGTCAGACCAGGTTTCCTCACTGCTTCGATCCCAGGTTTCCCATGGCAGATGTCTCTTTCCATACAGCCATTTATTCAAGGTGCATTAATGCACAAACAGCCCGAGCTGATGCCCCTAGGGAGGACAACAAGGGACCCCTGGACTTTTATATCCTCACATGCCAAGTGTGTCAAAGTCTTGGCTCTCCCTGCAGAACACTCAGCTTTGCTGCAGCTCTCAGTATCCATTCCCTTGGCCAGGCCACAGGTTCCTAGGCCTCCGGCCACCTAGAGCTCAACCTGCAGCTACCGCTGCATCTGCACCTGCACCCTGAGTTACCTGCACTGAAGGCATTCCTCAACAGCAGCTTCAATTAGTATTGAAGCTAAGGCAAAATGGAATTAGAAGAGTTTCAGAAGTGGAATTTGACAGGTGGGTTAAGCCGGTAATAGAGCTGAAAGGTGAACTGTAAGCAGGAAAAAAAATCCCAGAAAAATCACCCCACAACAACAACAAAAGCAGTGCTCTTTGCTGCTTATTTTTTTATGCTAAAAAACCCCTACCAAACCCTCAAACTTTCATCGTGCCTTCATTTTCTCCTCTCTCAGGTAAGGTAATTACTTCTCACTGCTTGCTTGGGGATAGCAGAAAAAAATCCTTGAAGGACTTATACAGTGCCAGCTGATAAAGCTTCATGAAGCCGTAATGTGAGCATTGAAATTCTGGTCAGTGGAAATATTAAACCTTTATTCTCCAAATATATTGCTATATGTAGGCAGTCACTCAGACTCTGCTGCTCTCTGTGATCCATGCTCAGCTTGCTCAGATGAACAAGTGTGATGTGATTCAGATAGCTTAACAAATTATTATGCCCACCCAAATGTTACCATCTTGAGCAGTCTTTCAGTGCTCCTACTCTACTTCAGTGCCAGATATTACAGGTTATTGTAAACTAGCTTTGCCCTTAGAAATTATCTCCTAGATATGATTCAGCTGTTAATGTCCAACGTTCTTTGAGTTGCAGTCAAGGCACAGTATAATTTTGGTGTGACTATTCACTTTGGTATGCAAGTGGATACTATCCAAGAGCCCTGAAAATACTTTGCAGGATTATGTTCTTTTAGCACTGACTCTGCTTAAAACCATCTGAATAATCCCTGTTCACATACATGGAGACTCATAGAAAGAAATTTTTAAGTTGGTATGCCTGAAAGTACTTATGGGTATCTTATACCTTTTTTTCTCTTTTTTTTTTTAACAATGAAGGTTTATTCATATCCGTGCACTTAGTTTGAATGTAATGTCAAAAAAACCCTTAAGTATCAAAGAAGCTCCTTGCACCAAAATCTTAGCTGTGGGAGATTTAATACAATCCATGCTTCAGAAATAGTCTTACTGACTCAGGAGAGGACAAGATAGTTTTCTAAGGTTCCCTAAAGGGTCCCTAATCCTCCTTGTCTAATACCTCCGCTTAAACTGCTGCTTTGCTCCCCTTGTGTTTATGAGAATATAAGTGTCACTGACTACTTATGCCATCATCTCCTTGCTTGTATGAGTGACATTTTTTTAAATGGACAGAAGTTGTATTGAGAGGCCAGTTCTACTTTGATTAAAATAGCTTATTAAAATAGCTAATTTCAAATGAGGCCCATCAAAATCTGATAAAAGCCAAACAAGAAACTGTCGAATAAATCAGTCCTTCAAAAAAAGCACGGTAGAAAAGAGTTCACAAATGTTTCCTGTCTAAATGTCTGATACTTGATTTTAGATGTAGACACTTCATAAGACCCCCCAATACCTGCAAGACTAGTGTCAGTCCATGATTAATAGTTTTCAGTATTGCCTTTGGCACAGACTATTGATTCAGTAGCTGAATCAAAAGTTGTGGCATATGCACAACTTGTTGTGGTTTAGCTACATTTGCCAACTAAGTACCATGTAGCCTCTTGCTCACACCCTGCCCAGTGGGATAGGGAGAAGAATAGGAAAAAAGGGTTAAACCCATTGAGGTAACAGTTGAATAATTGAAACAAATAAATAAGAATAAAAATAAAAATAAGAATAAGAATAAGAATAAAAATAAGAATACAAATAAAAATAAAAATAAAAATAAAAATAAAAATAAAATTAAAATTAAAATGATGATGTTGTAGTAACCATAATTGTAATGAAAAGGGAGACAAAATAAAGAAAGAAAGAAAACAAGAAAACTCCAGAGAAACAAGTGATGTGCTGTACAATTGCTCACCACCTTCTGACTGATGCCCAGCCCACGCCCAAGTAGTGATCAACCCGTGCTAGCCAAATCCCCCCAGTTTACACACCAATACCATGATGTCTGTGGTATGGAATATGCCTTTATCCAGTTCAGGTCACCTGGTCTGGCTGTGGTCCCACCTTCTTATGCACATCCTCACTGGCAGAGCATGGGAAACTGAAAAGTCCTTGACTTAGAGTAAGCACTGCTGAGCCACAACTAAAACATCAATGAGTTAACAACACATTGTTCTCATTCTAAATCCAAAACACAGCACTGTGCCAGCTGCTAGGAAGAAAATCAACTCTATCCCACACAAACCAGGATATAAAGAAAGGTCAGTTTTTTGCTAATTTTGCTATTGCTCACTGTCATTCTGAAAGCTGTTCAGGGTGGAGGCCTTCAGCTGCTAATAGAAGAGAGAAGAGGCATTTTTAGTACCTTGTGAGTCACCTCCTTTATGGTGATCTTTGCTTGAACTCATAGAATTTCATGTTCAAAATAAATAGCTTTTTTTCTTTTAATAGAAGGCTGCACAGCCATGCAGAAATGTCAGCAGTTTTGCTGTGGCTTTTCCTATCCATTTCAATTCCATACATTATGAGGAAGCAAACCCCATAATGCTGAATTTCTTATGAAAATAAATATTTGTGGGAATAAACTCTAATGGCACTATCCTGTTGCTCTTGCCAGGGCCATGGGGGCATTTATGGTCTGATTGTACCTGCCAACCTCCTGAGGCCTCCCCTGACCCTGTCACGCTGCAGGATCTCATGTCACACCCCCAGGTCTGTCAGCCCCTGCCCCAGCAATGCCACAGCAGGGCCAGCGCAGTGGGACAGGACCTGGCTATCAGGCACTGCCCTGGTGGGGAGCATCCATGAGGGTCTCCATAGAACTTGGCCCCATGGAGACTCTGGCATATGCTTCGTCCTGACAGTTGGTTTTCACCATCACACCTACCCACTACTAAGAAATAAACTCACAGGTTATATTATTGTACAAGAAAAACACCCTGTGGACTATTTCTTGTCTCTAAGGGCAGGTGTTACGGCCTCCTGAGCTTTGAGAATTTCAGCTGTGTCACCTCCTGAAACATAGTACCTGTCCCCAAGCCTCCAGTTTAGGAATTCTCCTTTGTTTGTGCTACCACCATACCATGTACTGGTGCTGTCTGGGAGAGCACTAGCTAGCCCAGACCAAAGCTGCACACAGAAACCCTCTGCCAGCAACACTAGAGTTAAACATATGGGTTTTTTAGGTATTAACATCAATGTTATAGTCAAATTCTTGCTGTATATGCAGACTGAATGCTTCTGAAAAAGGCAGTTTAAACAAAAATAAAGGCCACTAAGAATGAATGCCTAATGTGGTGATGTAACTTTAAGCTTTAGAGGAAAGGTGAGTTCCCTACTAACGGTGTTAGAAACAAACGATGAGTTGAAGCTTATAACTCTCTTCTAAGTTCAGTAAAACTAACAAACAACAGAGTGGAAGAGAAACTTGTATCCCTGGGAAACTTCAACTGTTGATTCATGGAATCACCTACTGGTCTTCTAGCCTGCTGTATTCAGACATGTCTTCAAATGAGCTAACTAGTCTTTAGCTAAAGGCTTTTCTTCTCTTCTCCTCAGATGGAGCACTTGAAAGCATTTCCCAAATGTTATTGACTCTTGCCATGATCTGCTTGGAGAATGAATCACTACAGAAGGAGCCAGAGAAAAGGTGATTATTTGAAGGAGACACTTCTTGACAGAACTATAGGTAATCTTTCCATGTCTCTGCTTTAGAAGCTCTACTACCTCCATTTCTGCAAGAAGTTTCTCTTACATGCTGAAAGTAAAACAGCAGAAAAGTACTGGATGGAGAAATCCTGCTCTCTATCGACTTAAAAAGGTTTTAAAAAATTATAACTATTCTGAAGCCAACATTTCTGTTAAAAATAAATCCTCTTTTCCCTTTGCCTAAACTGGACCCTTCTTAAAAGCCACTTGTAAGTGCAGTCCTTTCGTACATGTGATAATCCAGGAAAGCCCCTTGGTCAAACTCTAGACAATTCTGTAGTTGAAATGCAAGTGGTATTTAAAAATTAGCGTCTGACCCCTCATAGGTGGGCTTTCATTTGTAAGCAAGTATTCTGATGTTTCACTTGCCCCATCTTACTTGACATTTTGACTCAACAGGTGAAAATTAAAGATAGACTTCTGTGCAGTTGGGCATAATATTGCTGTTAAAATATTTTCCAGAAGATAAAATTCTATTGTGGATCTTCATGGTTTGGTTTAGCAGATTATGGACATTATTGATCTCCAATGTGTTCTCAAGAAACCAGGATAAATGATTCTTTCTGTCTGTAAAAGAAGAGAGAAATTGCCGATTTTATTCTCACTGTAACATGAAATTATCAAGCAGAATCACAAGGCTATGTAGCATGAATATGCAATATTTTTATGATTCTTGGCAATTTGTCAATGTTCAAAAGACAAATTAGGGAAGAAGCATTAGGCATGAAATGGACATATTTGAAAATAATTGCAATCTTTGTGGAAGTGAAATGTTCTTTCTCTTTTAATGCAAACTCGCAGGGTTCAACATTGAGATCTAAGAGCCTACCAAAGTCAGGAGTTTGGCAAGTAAGACATTCTGCCAGTATGTCAGAGGCTGAAAATGTAATTAATATGATTAGCATCCATACAGTTCTTCTAGAGGCATGTATCTATTTTCGTGTTTTCAAATAAGGTTCTGATCATATACAATTATGCTGATTCGGAGGATAAGCTAACTGCTCACCAAAGCTTTCTCAAAACTTTAAAGCCCAAGAAAGCTAGCCCTGGACTGTTGTAGGTGCTCAGATAATTTCTGCTTGGGTTTTAAATCTCATCTCTTTTTACTTATAATTTAATGAGAAAGAGGAAAATGGAAGCTTTCATTAACAGGAACAAGCTTATTGTGAGGAAATACTTTTTATAAATATGCGTGGATGACATAAGTTACAACTGGAAATGTGATGAGCCACTCCTGAGCTCATCACATCCTGAGCTTCCTTGACCTGTTAAGTGAGCTGGATTATATATTACCACCTTTTATACTGCGTGATGTTTGAAAACTTATTTTCTAAAGCAGACTGCTCTGATACTCCTGATATTTTATGCTACAATTTCATAGCATTCTGCCACATAAAATTCAACAGCTAAAGTAATAATGTCTTCTTGTACTGTCTTTTGGTTTTGCATCTTTGAAACTGGAAAAAAAAAAAGTCTGCTATATTTGAACCAAAAAAAAAAAAAAAGACAGGAAGAAGTCTACTTGAGGTGGAAAGTAAGAAAAGCAAATAGAATTTATTCCCCCAAGACTGGTTTTGAGAAGTTAGGAAGAAGATCACAAAACATTACCTTACCTATCATTTGAATACAGAGAGGCTCAGATTTTGAAAAGCCTGAAAAATTAATTCTTGCCCTGAGCTGAATCAAAACCTGTTCACCACTTTAAGCACTGAAGTGATTCCACAATAATTCCACATTTTCCTGCTGTCGTAGTACTTTAGGATTATGTTATTTGCATTTTGTTATACACACAGCCGGTATAAGAATAGATGATTATTATGACTTTAAAATTTCCACAACTATGTAAAACTTTGGCTTCGATAGGCTTCTAATGTGAATTGTAAAAGCTACTATAACCACTGAGCTATGATAATTTATATTAGCCAAGGGCTACTGCTTGGATAAAATTTTAAAAAAGGGGAAAAAAACTCTTCCTCTAGTAAATTGCTTTAATACTTCTGTCACAGATGGGGAAATAATTTATTAAGGGATGAAATAACAAATACATAACAGGGCTTTGAATTCTACAAAGATTCATGAATCCACTTTTTTATACACTTGAATAATTTCTTAAAATCCAGAAACTATTCTTATAAAGAGTCTTAATTATATATGTGCAAATAATTCTGACTTTGAATCTAATCATAATGATAGTTATTTTGGTGTGTCTTTTACCTCTGCTTCTCTTCTGACTTGGTATTTGTGTTTGACAATGACACGGTAGATGAAGTCTGAATTATGTTGATAAAACCAGTGAAGTTTGGATCTGGACATCTTTTCACTCTGAAATCCTCTGCAGCATTAATGAAACTAATCTTAGCCCTCAGGAGATGGACTGCAAAAGTAAAATTTCAAATAGTAACTTTGATTTCTTTGGTTTAAACAGATGAATGGCTATATAAGTTGCATTCTTCAAGGGACAACTCAAGGGCTAATGCTGTTCCACATCTTCATCGGTGAGATGGTCAGTGGAATGGAGGCACCATCGTTGGGTTTACGCAATGCAGAATTGGTGCAGGTAGTCACTACATTCACGGCAGTGCTCTCACTGTGAGGGACTGTGAGAAGCTGAAGGAAAGAGCTGACAGAAGCTTCACAAAGGAAAGCAAAGACACTAATTATTACCTGATATATCACTATTTATAGCCCAATTTTAATCTGAGGTGCATTTCTCCATTTAATTTCATTGGAAATTCAGTTAACATATGTACAAATCCCACCTGTCTCAGACATATATATAAATGGAGTTGTGTAAGAGGTTGACCTCTTTCATCTCTAAAGCTTTACAGTTTTTAAAGATCTATAAATGTGAACTTTTTTTTTTAAAACTACCAACCTTATGATGTGCATTAGCAACTTTTAGACAAATGTACTGTCTCCTGTGCCTGCAATGATAGCTTGAGAGATTTCTTTGTAGTTCAAGTTTACAAACTAGCTTTCAGCTAGGATAAATCATCACTTCTCTACTCTCTATTCATACGAACTGAGTTGCAGTGAATTTTGCCCTGCACGTCTTTCAAAGTCAGGAATTTCAATTTTTTTTTCAAGTTCAAAAACTTTAAGGTCGCATAATACTATGTCTATAGTGATCCTATTATTTAAACCTGCTGCAAACCATTTTCTACTATCTCCCTCCAGTTCCTGAAATCTGAAAGTGCCTACTTTCTTAATTTGGGATGCAATTCACAGGAACAGCTGTCCTCGGGAGACTTATACTATTCTGACTGTTGGCAATAGCTGCCCTGTTAGTCTAATTAATTTTTCTGAAAGATAACCATGAGCAATATGCAGCTTGATTTGTAAAGAATAAATCTTTCCAGGCTCACTTTATTTGCTTTGTATTGCACAGAATTTTTAAGTTTGTGAGCGAAGGGAAGTGGCAGATGCACTGTAGTTTGATTTCAGTAAAGCTTTCAAATCTCTTGCAAAATCTCACCCTCAGATTAATTTGTGGAGGTTTGGGTATGAATACTGATACGCGGATTGCAAAGGGGCTGAAGAACTTTCAGTGGAGATTTTTGATAAGCAGCAAATAATAGGGCACCAAAGGGGATTCTTAGAGGCTACCCAGAAGACCTTCTGGGTCTGCATATCTTCGGTAGTTCAGAGGTGGAAATCAGCTACAGATAGTGAAATGCTCAGATGACATTTAACTAAGATAGGCTGTGAAATGTATGGAGATGTGTTGATTTGGCAGTCTGAGGACAGAAGAATATAAATTGACAGCACAATTGAGCAACAAATAAATAAATCAGACTAAATTGATTTCGAGATGCATATTCATTTTAGAGCTCAGAAAGGTAGAAGAATCTGTGTAAGGGTAGCCTGATGTTTATGTGGAACATTGCCTAGAGGTATGGATACTGCATTAACAGACACATTCATGAGTTGAAAAGCATTCAAAGGGAGACAACAACAATTAGGACAAGGTGACTGGAATTGATTTATAATGAAACAATAAACATGAAGTTAAATATTTTAGTTTTCACCATTTCACCCATAGAAGAACATTATTAAATGATATATATTTGAGCTGGAATAATAATCCTGAAATAAGAACTTCTCCAAAAGTATGGAATTTCACAACAAATTTCTTGTCTGGAGTTTCTAGTCAGAGATGAAACACAGAATTGAGAATTATTATTTATGGGAGTTGCTAGTTCCCTTTTTTTTTTTTTTTGCAAAAATGCTATTTTTAATTTATATTTACCAACCTAGGACTATGTGGATAGAAACAAAAAAATGCTAATAGGATACAAATTAAAGTGAAGTACAAATTGAATTATATGGATTCAAAAATGTAATCTTTGTTAGTTACAGTTGTGAGCACAAATAAATTGCTTAGAAATGTAGCAGGTAAAATCCTATTTTTAATTTACATAAGCAAACACTTTAGAAGATTGCCTTCACCAGATGTGTGAAGTGTAGTCTTCCCTAAGATTAAATAAAACGCAAATACAACCAGCTTTCATCACATTCTGTAAACATTAAAATTAAGATAGTAGGAACAGAACAAAAATAGGATATTGGTATTTTGGAACACCTTAATTTTCAACCTGAGCCTAGGATGAGTGGCATCACACCATCATGTGTCCTGTTTAAAGGGCTTTTAAATATAAAGTATAGTAACTCACGAGTTTAACTGAAATACATTTTCTCTTGAGGATTCAATCACCAGTTGATTTAATGTTGCCTGTTTAATCATATTATAAAGTACTTCAACAAAATGCTTGCGTAATTGTCTTCTTAGCAGAAAAGGATAAAAAGCATACCTTGCAATTCTGGTTGCATTAAACAGGATATTGCAATCCTATGAACACCAAAATGTTTGTCAGCGTTTCTATTATCAACCCCTATTTTCCGGAATTGAAAAGATGTCCATAAAAATATTCTACTGGCTAAAAATTCCCATATAAAAATCTCATCCTTGGAACAAACTTCCTCTCCTCCTCCTCATCCTCCTCAGCTAACCTTTTTCAATTTATAATGCATATTTTTTGTGGGCCAAATCCAGATTTTCCTGTTCCTCTGTATCTCTTATTTCTTGCATGACAGCTACAAGACATAAAATTTTGTCTTTATAGACATCACTTTGTACATGTGTAGCCTGATACTATTCTTCTTTTCTTATGAAGAAGCTGAAACATTCAAGAGCATTTAGAAAAAGGTGAAATAATTATGAGTGGAGTTAAAGCGAGTGTTTTTCAATAAGCTTAGCTTCCTTAACCAGTAAGGACAAAAAAATTATTCCGATCTGAAAAAAGAAAGTTATAGGAGGAAAAAAAATTCATGTATTTCTTTCATTATTAGTTTATTAGTTCTGAATTCTCTTTTGCCTGGTAGCACATTATAATGAATGCCTACTCCTGCTTGCCTCAGGTATGTGATATAGTTAAGATGATGATCACTGAAACATCCTTTATTTGAAAACAACATTTTGTGCTGCTGTATTTATTTACCGAATTTAATTTGTATTTTATTTCAGTTATGTACTTTTTAGAGAAGTAGTAGGTGGAGCGAGGTAGCAGTGGAGTGAGGAGAGAAAGAATGACAAAGACAGAAATGACTCTTCAGAGGCTCTGGAGAAAGCCTTCATTGAAGGAGACACCACACATGCTTTGAGTCATTGCCAGGCCTGGAAGGAAGAAATCCATGAATTTTTGTAAACAGTTTGTCAGCCCCTGGGGAAGGTCTGGTTTTCATTGGCAAAATAAATGTGGAAACCTTTATCGCTTTTGTTTGGCCTTGGAAGCAAATCTTCTTGTCAGAGTTTCTTTTTGTCAAAACTCTGTTGTTATTATATACTAGTGCTCTCCTCTCGCCTTCTGGAAAGACTTCAGCAGAACTATTACACTCCTGGGAAAGAACCCACCTGTCGTGGATGTGAGGATCTCAAGCCTGAGCAGATACCATTGCATTTTCCTTTCCTTACATCCAGCAAATGCATATGACAAAACCATATTGCTTTTCCTCCTAAATACTTCTACAAAATGTAGCTGATTGCAGATTTCTCTTTCAAAAGTGAGCTGCTTTCTTCCTCATTTCCTTTAAGATCATACTGTACATACATTTTCCAACTGCTAGCTGGCTATGACAACATCTTAAGAGTCTGCAACGCCAAGCGACCATTGAAATCAGTTGTATAAAAAGGTCTTGAAAAAGAAGGCAGCAACCCCCCCTTTTTCTTCTTGTTTAATTCCCAACAGTCCATACAGGATGCACACAACTCTCAAACTTTTTCCTTCTGTAAAGATGCCTTCAATACCTCTAACACTGTCTTTGAATTAGTGTGTAAATGTTAATTTAGCATAAAATTTCCTCAGTGGAAAATTACTGTATTCTCCAATTTGCTCTAAGACCAAAGAGGGGTTGAAGAATATCTGCTGTTCTCCCACTCTGTAGCCTGTAAATTCAAAACAGGTTTGACTTCAGTGCTGATTCATGATGGAGTGCATCTTCTAAGTTGGTATTTCACAACCATTTGAACAACCAAGTCCAGCATCAAAAGTGCAAGTCTCCACAGTTTTGCAGTCCCCACTCCACAGGTTGCCTTTCCACTTTCTTGTTTTTCTTCCTTTTCCATTTTGACTGTTTTGCTGGTTTTGAACCTGGAAACCTTCTTCATGCTCAGAGTCCAAAACCAGATTGGTCTGTTTTTGTAATTTTTCAATGCCACTGACTTGTAATTGTCCATTTCAGAAATAAGTTTTCTTTTAATTTCAGCAAAGGCATCTATCTCCTTTTTCTCTCTCTCCCAAGATAAAGCCTAACAAACCATTATCCACTCATCTGGGTGGCGCAAATAACTGTTATTTTGCTTACAATTGCCTCTCAATTCCTCTTTACGATAGAAACTGCCCAGTTCATGAAACAATAAAATACTACATGTAATCCTCACTCTGGCAGTCTGAATATCTAGAAATTGCACATTCATATAATATAAGATGAGGGGTTTGTCTTTTGTTTGATTCAGGTATTGGTATTTTTAAATTGTTTTTCATTTTCCTGAATTTTCTGTTTTGTAATGATTTATGGTACAGAAGTTTCTTGTTCTAGACAGTCCTACGACCACCGCTCAAGCCTGTGCTGTTTTTCCTCCTTGATATTTATGGAGATGCAGGTGGTAGCAAAGTATCTCATCAGCTTGATGACCTTATTCAGTGTTTCACACTAATTCCTTCTTACCATCCTGAGGCACTGTGTACAGTCAGTAAGAAGACTGCTTCCTACAGGCATGGTGACATCAATCCATTGATTATCCAGTGGAAAATGCGAAAAATTGCCTTCTGTTCTTAAATGATATGAGGCCATGGTAGGAATTTTTTTACACCATTTTTTATGTAGATAATGAAGATAGATTAAGATAGCTTAAACATTTTTCAGGATTTGTTTCTAGATGGCAATTACAAACATTAAAATAACTTTGTGAGCAAGGACTTTTAATATACATATAGGTATCATGAATACATTTTATCATATTTTGTGGTATTCCCTAGTATTCCATGGTCCACTGGGGGGGGAATAATGCCTTTTCCAGAATTATTGTGATATTTATTGGATCTTCATCCTAAAGAACCATCCATAGAAATTACTTAATTCTTCATCCCAGTTCCTACCTGCAGATGAGACAGTGCTCAAAGGTGTTTGAAACAACATTGATGACGCTTATACTTTAATAAAGCAACAATGGTGTTATTATATATTCTTATATGCTATTTCACTAAGTTTTAGACACAATGCCTTTGACATTTTTATTATTTTTACTTGAACACCCCACATTCTTGGTGCTGTGGCTTCCACTGTTGGAGCTGTTGTTTCATTCTCATGCGTGAGGTAGGGGGCTTAAAAATGTTGTGTTCATTGAGGACATAACATAATTAAAGACAAGATTGTGGATTAGCTGGGGACTTTATTGAGCTTTCTTGTTTCCAGAATCAGTGCCCTTCCTCAAAAGATGGAGCTGTTGAAACAATTTTTGCAATAAATTACATCATGAAACTAACTTCTACAGCCTGCAAGCCAATGTAACATATGGCAGATTGAATTTAATGTGAGTCTTGCAGCTGAAAAACTACACAGAGATTTGAAAATTTACTGCTACAGGCCCGATTTCCATTCATAAAAGGAAAGGTTAAAATTAAAATTAACTCTCTAGTATACATTTGTCCAAAAGAATCCCTCAGTAATGTGTACCTACAAGTTAAAAGCTTGTAAGTTCAAAGTCTGCAAGCCACCAAAGAAAACAATTGCCTACAAACCTGGTGCCAGAAATTTGCACAGTAGCCAAAACCACCTGCTTTACATGGTGTGAGCTCTCCTTGCTTGAGACATAAAGCCAGTTCCACACTTAAGAGACACAAACTCCAAATATGGTTGTAGTTTGAGGAAGTCTGTGAAAAGTCATAAAGTGTGCTTGTACTACCCTGGAAAAGCTCCTTCTGGGAATGGAAGAAATAATTGAAGAAAGTTAGATCAGCTGTCAGTAGCTCTAAGTAATGGTTGCAAGAAATCCGTAGTTCAGGATGGCAAATTGTAAATTCTGTAGTGGGTGATTAAGAAGGCGGGGGCCATCTACAAACACTATAAGGACTGTGGCCTTCCATTCAGGCTGTGAAGAGTTCAGAAAAACTGTTTCTGCAAACCAAGCCCTTTCTTGCTCACATTTCCCAGCACAAAGGATGCCCTGCATTTAACCCCACAGGTTTTGTCTCACCGCAGGCGTCACAGCTGTCAGGTACTGTGCTAACAAAGACATTTATTAAATATCCAGGCCTTGGGGTATGTAGCTCATGGGTGAAGTACTTGTTCTATCAGAGAGTTACACATGACTATCCAATGCATCAAATTGCTCTGTTTTCATATTTTTTTCTTTAATTTTATTTTTTTAAATTTATTTTTTTTTATTATTCCCCTGGTAGAAGCCCCTTTCAGGCCTCAGTTGAAAATAAACAGCAAATGAAATAAATGGTCTAATGAAATTTATGAATTCGTTCTTCAGAAGTCAGCATATTGAAACTGGTGGAAAAACTGTGTCAGTAACTGCATTTAAGGACGAGCAGAATTCAGGTCAATCCATTAGCCAAGGGAAGTGCTTTTGCTTTCTGTCCACTAAAGTTCACATTTACTTCATCTTTAAAACAAAAAAATTGCCTAGGTTTACTCGTATGTATCTTCTGGGTAACAGTCTAGAGACAGTGGGAAGAATAAATGTGTTCTGGAGATTGTGGGAGGTTGGTAGTCAAAATTTGTGTTTATAATAGTATTAACGGGAATCAGAGATGAACATTTCTGTGTGTTGAGATAATGAGTCTAATGAGAGAGACAAAACAATAGGTCCCCTGGGCTGTCCATGTTTTCCCACAAAGCACCCACCACTTAAGATTTTTCTTCCATTTTGCAAATTTTTTTTTTAAGTAATGTTTTAAAATATTTCTATTTTGACATGCTAGCTCTCCTCCTGTTTGCCTGCTATTTAGGAACTTGTTAATAATTACACTTATTAATTCCCAAATAGTGAATTTGCTCCTGGGGTAACGTATCTTTCCTACCCTTCCCATCCTAACCTCTCAAGAAAATTAGGCTTATAAAGGCTTCTTTGCCCCATTAAAAAAAAAAAAACAAAAACAAAAAAAACCAAAAATCAAGTTTTGCTAAACAATGTGTATTAGTAACCAACTCTCATTCTTTTGAGTTCTATAAAAGCTATTTCAGTTGTGGCTACTTTGATATCTAGTTATACTGCTTGATTGTAAAAAAATTCACAATTTACAGATATGTATACTTTTTCTCCTCCATGAAATAGATTCTTTTTCCAGATATGTGAAAATTGAGTGCATTATCAATGCATTTTTTTCAGAGTTCTTCCTAAACTTAATTGCAAAAGGAAAGGAATAGTCCACTCATTTATTTTTAGGGTAGAAAATTAAAATGTGTAAGCTCTTTAGAGCAGGAATCAGATCTTGCATTTGTAACACCTTCTTTATTAGGGCCTTTGGGTATTATAGCAAGATAAATACAAAAAGATAATGCAAGGGATGACAGCATTTTGCTGGAGGCAACTACATATAATTGCTGTGGAAGGAGGGCTTATCAGAAACGTGAATGCATGTATGTGTCAGGTATTTTAAAATAAGGTTTTTAAAGTGAATTTTGCAATGCATTTTCATTAAAAACTAGCAAGTGCTGGAAATACGTCTATAAATTTTGCAAAGAAAGAAGAAATTAATTGATTTGTTCCTTTTCTTGTGTTTCCCTTTTCTCTTTGCCTGTTGTCTGCTTCAAAAAAATAGTCACAAGTTTGTAAATACAAAGCAAAAAATAAAATACTGCCTCTAGAGCACTCATCAAAGACTAGCTCACACCAAATATTCTAATGAGAGGTAAATGAACAATGAATCAAAACATGATAACAAATATGTGATGAACTAAGGACAGCATAAATCAATAATTACACTCAAGCTCTGTGGAAATTATCCTGTCCTAGATTCTAGGAGGAGAGGAGACAATTTGCTGCAGTATTTTGCGAACAGAGCTATCCTGGGGGATCAGGCTGCAGAGGACATTTCAGTGGGAGGAAGAGAGCAGTAGGAAGAGCAGTATGATTCATGTTCAGCATCTCAAGTGGAGGATAGAGCACAAGGATTGAATAATGAAACAAAGACGAGATATTCAGCATGCCAGGAAGGTTTCTGTTAGAGAGCAGCTAGAATTATTTAAAAAGGTTAGTCTATGAATAAACATGCTTCATCAAGGTCTCTTACACATGCAAAGGGAGATGCTAATGAATAATAAAAGAGTAATGGGGACTGGTGAAGAAATTAATGTTAATTTTATCCAAAGCAGATACAAATTAATATTGGAGAAACATTTTTGTAATCACTTCTCAAGGCAAAAATTCAATTAATGTGACTGAATCAATATTTCAAATCTCAGTCCCTTGAAAGTATACTTGTCTCTCTTCATATCAGCATGCTCTCCCATGCGATCAGCATGTGCTATTCAAGTTAATACTCGGGGAGACTTGTTAATGGTCTATTTTTGTGAAATTTGGTCCAGTTCTACAAACTACAATGCTGTGTTTCAAACTCACCTCAGGGTATCTTTCTGTTAGGAGAGCTCAGTTTACATAGGGTAATTACTGTGCAGAAAATAGATATTTGAGCCAAAGATAGTTTTGCTTTAAGCTTCAGGGTAATTTTTTTCTTTTTCTTCCCAAGGATTATCTAGTACTCTCTCTTCACACAGGATGATGTGTCAGTGTATATGACACTACACTTCAGACTACATACTGAAACAAGATCTTCTGTAGCAGCTAAAAAGACCCAGGACAGAAGAGAGAAAAACAAAACCCAGAATAAAAGAAAAGTCTTCAACAAAAAATAAAAATTGACTCTTCAGAACAAACAACTCTATTTGTCTCAACTTTATTGTAGCATAGGTCATTTTATATGTCTCTGATAGGCAGCCTCCCTCCTTGTGTAAAACAAAGCTTGGACAGCAAAGATATTTTTGCAAAGAACACAGGAATTATGACCTTACTTGTTGACTTCAAAAAATAATACAAAATATCACAAAGTGGTTCCTGGTTTCCATTATTTTGTCTTTCCTCTCCTCATTGGTGAAGACCCTAGATAAGGGTTTTTTTTCACAAAGTGATCTTTCTTGTATACTATATAGTATAAATGCCTGTCATATTTTGTTTAAAGTGTCAGGGAATTGGAAAAAGTCTATGAAACTAAATAGACTACCGAATAATAGCTTTGCAGCTCTGGTAGATTGTGCTGTTTATGTTGTAATGCCTTGATGCCTTGACAGGTTTATACAATCAGAGGTTCTAAAGCCTGTGATAGATTGGAATTGTTTGAAGCACGGTATGGTTGAAAAAATAGGCTTCTGTCCTCTTGCTTTCAAAACCAAATGGCAACCCACTCAGAATCATCCTATTAAAGTAACTTCATGGACAATCTGACTTCTGTACTTTTAATAGCTAAAATATCTTTCCCATAATGAAAGAAACATGAATTGGTTTCCATGCTGAATGAGCTCCCTAGAGATTCTGGGATTTGTCTCATTATATAAAGCTTTTCTATCACCATTGCAATGCTTCTTCTCATCTTTCCTTCTCATCTGAGTGGAGAAATTTCCGTCAACAGCATTACCCTGACTAAACCGGCACAATGCTTGAAAGGGGGATATGCAGTAGATAAGATTACTTTTTTCTATTTATGTAAAAAATTATACACAGTGTCCCTGCTTTAAAAAGGATTACTATACGATGTGGACAGCATTCTACTCTCTCATTAGAAGAGAGAGATTACAATTTTATTTCTCTAAGTATGTCTGGGTTAGGCAAGGAGATCAGTAATTTTAATGCAGCTTCTTTCACAATGAAAAAGAAATCATCACTTGTGTATTCTTATCAGAAGCTGTAGGTAACTTCAGCGTTCAGTACTGATCAGAATAACTCCTTGCATTCTGCAGCCTACCACATGCTTCAATAATTTTGTATGCAGGAAGGAATATTAAAATAATGAAGCAAAATATTATTAAAATAATACTATGAGGGAAAAACTTTTAAAAAACCCACAATGAACCAACAAAAACCCTAAGGAATCTGGGGGCAAACCTTCTACAAGTATGTCCTGAATTTCCATCCTTCCTCCTCCCTTTATGCCACAGTTATTAAACATATTATAGGGCAGGGATGATGAAGATTTTATTTCAGCATATCACGGACTAGGACCTCACGTTGGAAACAGCTCCTGTCCAGCTGTAGATGAGCCAAGGGGTATCCTCAGGCTCAAAAACAATCCATGAACTGTGATCTTTCATGGAAAATGTCCAAATAGACAGCTATCACCTCCGTCTCCTGTTCTTTCTAGATTTCTATATCTCTGTGCAACTAAATTAAAGGAAGCATGAGATGGTGGGTTTGTGGCTCTGACACTCTATAGCAGCGGGGTTGTGTATTTTCACCACACAGAAGAAGCCAAGGATAAATTGACAAACTTATTTTCTACAGACCACAGCATAAAGTAAGTGACTAACATTAGTTGCTAAGTTATGTAACTCAGAAAAGCTTGTGGTTTTGATTGGATCTAGCCCTTAAATCCCTGATTTATGGATTCAAGCTTATACCCTGGGTAATTTTCCTTGTCTTGGAGTGAATGGAATGTAATGTGGTTCCTTCCTGTCTCTGGGAATGGTGTTGGTGGCTTGGATTTTCCTGACATCAAAGACCTCTCAAAAGGATGCAGCCACGTTTCTGATGATGCTTCCTGCTCAGGGAGAATGTCATGCTCTGCCAATGCAGAGGAATAAAAAGAAGAGCCATACAGGTAAAAGAGGATTAGAAAGAGGAAAAAATAATTAAAATATTTTTTCATCTAAAACAGATGCAACCATTGGCCTTTAACAATTGCTGTTAAATTTAAAGAGAATTCAGGCTCCAACATATTAGAACATAATATCGCCAAAATTTAGTGTAGTATTAAGGTATGCTAGTCAGAAACCCATTCTGAATTTCAATTTGTCTTCTTTTTTTTTTTTAATTTTGCTGAGAATTCCGCTATGTCTTTCACACCACAGCCCTATTCTCCAGTCATTATTATGTATCATGGCATTGCCTACTAAATTCCCACTTGGTTACTAAGAACAGTTTGCCCTAAGACATTTCCACAGCAATTATTATCAAGTCACAGGAACCACAAGAACTAGCAGAGTTTTCATAGAAACATAGCAATTAATTCTACTTGGAACAATGACAAAGTCATTTGGAAATGTCTGAAAAAGGATAATATAGAAATGGCTTATTTGCAATAATATTACATTCTAGAGGCCTCTCTGCTGTACTCTGTATCCAGTTTGCACTGGTAATTACACGGAAACAAAACTATTGGATATTACACAGTGAGTCTAGGTCCTGACTTCAGTTAACCAGATTAAGCAATATGATGCCCTGGAGATGTAAGCTTTTGCCCAGTACTGTACATTTTTCGATTGGGAAAAAAAAATCCAAAAAAGAAACACATCCCCACCAAACTAAAACAAACCATCAGAGTCAACAAAACCCCCAAAACCCCAATTAAAAAATAAAACATCATGAAAAGAAAAGAAAAGAAAAGAAAAGAAAAGAAAAGAAAAGAAAAGAAAAGAAAAGAAAAGAAAAGAATGTCTTCACAGAAAATATTCTACTGTCACTTAAAATAAGAGTTAGAATTATGTTGAGCCTATTTCTATCATCCAAAAGGGTAATTTTATTGACTTAGACACATTAAATGCTAAGAGATCTGCCTACAATAAGGAAACACAGATCAATCTAAAGCAAGGTTTTTCCAGTTCTCTGAGAATTTGTCTTGATTTTCCTGTATCCATCTGCCTCTCTGGGCTGGCATCACAATGTTGATAATCCTGAAAAAGAGAGTGAGAGATGACTGTCTTTGAATGTTTTCAGGAACTACACCCAATTTTCAGGGTGCTGCTCTCCTGGATGAACTGGAATTTGGCAAGCTATTTAAAATAATTGTCAGGTTCTTTTGACCCTTTTGCAATCACCCCAGGAGACTGCAATTTGTAGACCAAAAACCAACATAAATCAGTGTGTTTCCTTCTATCATCAATGGAAGGGATCATGTTTTTTACTGGGGGGGGGTGCTGGACACTCATCGCATTTTGAGCCAATGCAGAATCCCTTTGCTTTTGCAGGCAGAAATAGACATTTCCATCATATGAGTCTGCACAATACATGTGTCTAAAGTTGAAGAGCTTAATTACTCTCATAAAGATGTATTGAATGTAGAGGAAATCTAGACAGCTAGCGCAGTATACATCTTTTTGCAAGCACTTGAACTTGGTCTAGAAACCACTGACACACGAGGGGTTTTCCTGCAACTTATGAGCAATGTGGGTTCCTTCTTAAGTACTGTGATCACTAAATGCAGGCTGCTGGAAGCAACTACTTCTTTTTATTAACTATTTAGCTAACTTAAGTGTCCTCGTGAGACTGGTTAACATTTTCACAGCTCTGTGCTTAAACTGCTAATATGTTTGCACCTTGAATTAGACGCCTATATTAGTCTCCTTGTTTGCAAATTACAGGAAGACCAAATAAACTTTAAGGAGAATATTACAAAATAACAATGGTGGACATTTTTAATGTTATTTATCAAAGATACAAAGAGATGATAATTGGAGTTATAAATAGAGTGAATTAGATGGCTAACTCCATTGGATTTAGTGGAAATTAGGTATTAAGGCACCATGGACAAATTCTACTTGGTAGATTGTGATGGTAAATACATAATTGCAATGCTAAGAAAAATACTCCCAAAAATGAAAAACTCCACTAATAGAAATATATACCAAAAATGGTAATTCTGAGGCAAAGGGAAGTAAATGATTAAAACCAAAACATAAAATCCATAATTTGGTCAGATCCAAAGCTCTTAGTCCACTATCTTGTCTCCTACTATAGGAATAGCAGAGATAAGCTGCTTAAATATATTCCCTCAGCTCACATCAATTACTACTAAAGGATTTTTTGAGCCAGAGAAAGTATCTTAATATTTGATAGCTCTTGATATTGGGTTTTCTTCCCTTCCTCCCCCTCCTCTCCCCAGTCATGGATTTGTCTGCTGTCTTATTGAACTCCTGTGAGTGTCTAGCATACACAATGTCTGGTGCAATACAGTTCCAAAGTTTAATTAGCCATACTACGAAAAACTTCTTTGCTCTAGCCTCCTGAGCTAGTTTGGTTTAACATTCTTCGGATCTTATATTAGAAGAGACAATGAAAAATCATTCCGAGTTCATCTTCCTCATAATGTGCATAATTTTGCAGATCTTTATCGTATTTTCCAGGCTGAAGAATCCCACATTTTGATCATCCTTGTTCCTTTTTTCCATTTGATAGTTCTGTTATGTTCTTTTTCTAAGATGGGGGAGTCACACAGCACACAGTATTCAAGATAAAAGCACACAATGGATTTATATGACGGCATAACAATGCTCTCTATTTTGCTCTGAATTTTTTTCCCATTAAGTCATACCGTTTGAGTTGCTTTTTGACTGCTACTAATCATTAAGTTGATATTTTCGTGGAAACATATATAATTACCCAAGATGTATTTCCTGAGTAGCAATAGCTATCTCAGAGCCCATTATTCTGTATGTAAAGTCAGAATTGTTTTCTCCTGTGTGCATCACTTTGCATTTATCTACACAGAATTTATTGTATCATATTACGCTGATTAGAAATGTGAAGCAAATGTTCAATTACATGAAAAAAAAAAAAAANGTCATAAAATAAAAAAAAAAAAAAAAAAAAAAAAGCTTAGTTGTTTTATAGAGGGTTATATGGATGGGGAAAAGTGTGTGTGCCAGATGAGGATTTAGTCAATCTGACTAGCAGTTTACATGAAACTTTTCCTTCATTTGTAAATATGTATTCACTAAACTAGATTGTAATTAGGAGCAATTACAAATTAAGACACAATAATACTCTGCATATTAGCACAGGTTGTGTGTATTTACAGATATTTGTATGTGTAAAACTCCCACAAGTGTTAAAGTATTAGGCTATTGATTGGCTTCTTAAGTTAACTCTGCCACCCTTTAAACACAATCAAAAAGGGATTGAGATTGAGTTTGCTTTATGTGAAAGGTACAAGCCTATATGAATCATGCAAAAATTGCTAGGAAATCTATCATTATAGAAATAGATCAAGCAAAATCTGTGTTTTGGGCTTTATAAGAGATGGAGTTCACCTTACAATACACCTATAAATTGAATTTTTACAGTGCTGTCCATACAAAGTATCTCAAAACACCTTATATTAAAAATGCCTCAAACGAAAACCTAGGAATGTTCTGAACTTGAAATTGAGATGTGAGTCTTAAAATTAAATTGAAAAGTTCTTTTTTTTTCCCCAAAGAGCTGTGCTGACTTTACAGTTCTAATATCTGATAGAAGTGAATCCCACAATCAAGGAGCGTAAAAAGCAAAAGACAAAACCAGCATTGAAAGGATTTAGGCTAAACTAAGGGTCAGTTGGCAACCTCAACAGAAAACCTCAGTATAATGCAGAGGAGAATACAGATTCCTATAATTGAAAATGGATGAAAAACCAAGGTCATGGATTGCTTTAAAAAGTAATAGGGTAGTTTGATGAAGCAGAAAGGGCAAAAAGCAAATGGGAAGGGATCAAGGAAAAAGTTATCTAGAATGAAGTCAAACCGGGGGAAGTCAACAGTGTCCTTAAGGAGTTTCGACTTGAACAGAACAGACTAGGAAAATACTTTTTACTTTTTCCATCCCTTCCCCCACCCCTTCTTCGGGATGGAATAATTAAGAGGAAAGGAATATACTTATTTTTCCCAACTGGAACCACAAAAAGGCAAGTGTTTCCTAGTTAAATGAGTGACAGGAAAGTGTGAATATTAGATAGTAAAAGAGGGGACTAAAAGGAAAAAAAGAGCTAGGGATAGATGAGATGGATGGGTGGATGGATGGACGGATGGATGGATGGATAGATGGATGGATGGATGGATAGATAGATAGATAGATAGATAGATAGATAGATAGATAGATAGATAATATTGGGAAAGCAGAGCTGTCTGCTCTTAAAGAAAGCTTGTATGTGGGCCAATAAACCAATTTGATTTCTACAGCTATAACTATTGTAAAAATATTACAGTCTTTCAGTCCAGCAGTTCATACTGGCGAGGCAGAAGCACCCATGAAAACTGACAGATTTTAACTACGTAGATCACTCAAATAGTCTATCAAGAAAGTAGTGCAGATAAGAATACATGTGTGTTCTTCATCTTTCACGTGTTTTCATGTCCTGTCTAAATTTCATAAGCAAATAGAGGTGATAGCGAGTTTACAAATACTTGTGTTATTTTTCATAATTTAGCTTGAGACAGACAGTTTATTTTTAAGACAAGAATTGACTTTGTGTCAGCAGACATCTAGATTTGTGTTCTGGATCTGAATTTTTCAGGATGTGGCTTTGCACCTCACTCTTTGCTTTGGCCATGAAATAAACTTGTCAATGTATTTTTGAGTGAAGCATGAGGAGCATATGCTAGAGGCAATAATCTGAGCACTCATGCTGGTGGACAGGGTTTGAAGTTAAGGAAATCAGGGAGAAAGAAAAAGAGATAATTTTAAAACCAAATGTTTCAAAAGTCATGAAGGCATCTATATTATCCTTTCAGCTGCTGCTGCTTAGCATCACTGAAAATCAAATGACTTTTTATATTGTTTTCCAAACATGGGTTTAGTTAATGATTTTGGGTTTTTTGCACACTCCAGGTCCATAGTGAGATTAAGCAGCTGAAGGCTCAGATATAATACGTACATACACAAATAGTTTTCTATGAGAAATCCATCTGGAGAACAGTATAAGCCATACATAAATGGGCGGGATGGATAGAAAGTGTTTAGTTTAGCTCAGGTCTCTTAACTGTAGTGGGTTGAAATATCAATTATCAGTCTGCTTCATGAAGGAATTGGGAAGGCAAATGTTCTTTAATGAGAGGTCAGTCTTTACTTTGATGCTTTATATATGACCCTAACTTTAACTTCCTCAAATTGTACATTTGCCCCTCTGAAAATGATAGGTCAGATTTCTATTGAGCTTTCTAACGAGCAGTGTTGAGTCACTGAGTTGTTTCTGGGAGTGAAAGCAAGCCTGATTCATCAGCACAGTAGCTTTTGACATTTTTGCACTGTCTTTTGTGCTCACCTTCATTCGTGTGGAACCACCTTGGGTATCTAACACATCTCTGAGAGCAAATTACAAATGTACAAATTTTTGTCCAGCCAAAATCCTTTTTTCTCTGAAAAGAACAGCCTTATCTGCACTAGATATTGGGAACATTCCCTGTATCATGATAACACCTTAAAATGTGCCCAGATGTTCCCTGTAAGGGTGTTGGCTGGCATGTGCAAAAGTTTGGCAGGCAGTTGGATTGCAATTAAACAGTATGGAAAATCACATCCCACCTTCAGCCTTGAATCTGTGGACTACACAAGTTGGACTTGCTGTAATAGCCATAGTAGCAGTGTGAACATGCCTGTAGTACACAGTAGCAGTTTTAATGATCTCTGACTTGGCCATGTATATTTGCCTTCTGTACAGCACCACAGGAAACTACAAATTATCAACCTAAATACCTCTACATTAAGTTAAGCACTACCTAGAGAAATGAATATCATCGTGACTTGGTCTGGCTCCTTGCTATAGTAAATATGTAATATTTAAGGGATTTTAGGGAAACAGGGAGAAAAAAAGGGGATGAGTCACATTAGTTGTACTATCTGAGGCCGTGTATAACAAAAAGATGCCTCACAATCTGAGAACTATAGTCAACTGTAATAACATATGGAAGAGCACATATGTTTGTGCACAGCCACTACGCACTTTAGAAAAGCGAATTAAATAGTCCGTGCTATTGTACAGCTGTGAAGTGGGATCTGAGAGGCAGGAGATGGTCAGTGATTGTCTGTTTAGAAAAGATACACCGTACTGGAATCAAAAGGTATTGATGGATTATTTCTCCACCCCATATACATTCTGAATACATGTAACAGCTTTAGGTTCCACTTATGCCATCAGTTTATCACAAAAAAGCCATACCAATCCTTTTAATTCTAGTTCTCTGGATAGTGTAGACACATTCTCCATAATCTCTTTAAATGAGGCATTGCTTCATAGGATCTTGCGGTCTTGTTCAGGAAAATAATGCATTAAATATTTAAACCAACTAAATTGATTCCCTTGATCTATAAGTTCAGACATATTGAGCTTATCTAAGATAGTAAAAGACCCAGATCAGAGAATCTAAAAATATTTTAAAGTCACATTTAATGACACTTCCATAAGTAAAACAATTGAAATTGTGGCACACAGAATGAAAACGATACAGTATGGTGCTTGAAAACATCACCAACGGGATACATTCCTCCATTTAAAGAAGGAAAAAGGCATTTTGTATTAAACAAAAGGATGCAAGCAAGTAGCTTTCATTGAAGTTGTGCCCTGGTATGTAAATAAAATATATAGTACTGATAACTGGCACAACCTATTACAGTATATTGTGAAACTGGCAGTGTTCAATCCTAAGGTCAATATGGGCGAAAGGAAGGTTGGAAAGATAAGTTTTCTTCTGAGACCAGTAAATGGCTGCATGCTGGGGTTTGGGGAGGCTGTTTCGATTTGACTTACTCACTTACGTGAATATCATCCCCAGTAATATTTTTTTTTTTGGTCAAGTCTCAAGGCATGACAGCCAGTCAGGTCTCAGTGCAGCTATTGCCTGGCACACTGCAGGTACATTTTGACTGCATTTTCTGTTGCCCAAGGTGATCTGTCAGTACAAATGAAACACATTGTCTCCTCTCCACCAAAGTCACAGAACGACAAAGTCATCGATGTTGCTAAAGACCTTTAAGAGCATCAAGTACAACTGTAAAATCAGAACTGCCAAGTCCACCACTAACCCATGTCCCAAAGCACCATATCTGCACGTCTTTTAAATACTTCCAGGGGTGGTGACTCGAACTCCTTCATGTTCAGTCGCCCGTCAACCAACATTCCCAAGTCCTTCTCCACCACTCTTCCTCAAGCCTGTAGCATGTTTGTGACCCAAGTGCAGGATCTGGCACCTTGCCTTGCTGAACCTCATACAACTCGCCTTAGTCTACTGATCCATCTTTTCCAGATCCTTCCACAAATCCTTCCTACCCTTCAGCAGATCAACACTCCTGCACAACTTGGTGTTGTCAGTAAACTTGCTGAGGGTGCACCTCGTCCAGACCATCAATAAAGATGTTAAACAGGACCGGCCCCAGCACTGAGCTCTGGGGACATCACTTGTGAGCAGCCACGAACAGGATGAGGCACTGTTCACCACCGTTCCTTGGGCCTGGCCATCCAGACAGTTTTTAACCCAGCAAAGGATGCCGCTGTCCGAGCTGTGGGCTGCTATCTTCTCCAGGAGAATGCTGTGGGAAATTATGTTACTTTACTAAGGTCTAGGGAGACAGCATCCAGAGCCTCCCCCTCATCCACTGAGTGGGCTATCTTGTCATGGAAGAGGATCAGGTTGATCAAGCAGGACCCACCTTTCCGAAACCTTTCTGCATATTTTTAGTGTGTGAATATATGAGGAGATGAAATCTTCTCAAGGGGAGGTTAGTAAATCTTCAGTTGGAGAACTCATGTTTCTCTTACTGTAAATAATTGTTCTTTGCTTCTTTATTTAATAGTTAACCTCTTCACTTCTTGTTTAGTTCTTTATTTTATTGTACTATAAAGAAGAGTTCTTCAGGAAAAACTATTATGGAACAACAAACCAGCTCTTGAAAGATGCTGCTTAGCCGGAATGCTGTAAGTGACCTACCTCTAGGGTGACAGTGTACATGAGTTATTAGCTTAATGTCTTGGGCAGTGAGTAATGGAAGTTTATGTGAGAGGATGACAAATATGCAGTGCGGTGAAAAATGATGCATGCTTGAAAGAATTTTTCTCGGCTTTTTAACCTAAGAAACCTCAAACACCTCTTTCACTTCTCTTGTAAATTTAAGAAGAGTGCCTACTTTGGACTGACTTTTTTCAATTGTGCGTGCAACATAATTATGACATCCAGAGAACAACGGTGGAGATGAAAGTCTACTGAAAAGAGATGAAAATCTGCTGAAAACATTATTTTATACATGGCAATGAAAACGAAAGAAAAGTGAAGAGCTGAAGAAGAACTTATGACGCTGAGAGATTGGTCAATAAAATAGTAGTGGCAGAAAAGGACAACAAGAGATGGAATAAAATCTGCAACAGGGAGGCATAAGTAAACTGTGATTATTCAGCATGAAAAGGAGATGAGCTAGAGATACAAGAAGCAGAGAGAGGACTGGTAGAGCACAACTGCTCCTTGTCTCTTCTAGCAGAAAAGACAGAAGTTATTAAGTGCAGCTATGAGGATTAAGTTTCAAACAACAACAACCAACGAAGGAAAAAATCCCAAGAACTATTTCTGCAATCAGTGAGGATAAAAAAATATTGTGGATGAAAGAAATTTACCTGTGTTCAAAGGAAAACCGGACAAATACTTGGAAGAGAGATCCATAGGGGGTTACTGGAAAGACATCACTAGCCTAAGGTAGAAGAACATCATAAGGAAATACACATTTATACTCAGCGTTACCTAGGTGTATATCTGGGATCCACCTGAAGACAAGAGACTGGGCTGGATAAATCCTTGGGCAAAGCTGGCATTACCGTTCCTCTGGATATCATTCATCCTGTTCACCTCAAAACACTGCTATGAAAATGTACCTTTTCCATCACATTCAACACAAATTATTTCCTACCTTTATTCTCGCTGTTCCCTCAGTTTCAGAGTGGCAGAACATAACTGCAGCAGAGCAGGATTAGATACTGAAGCCATCCATCTGCCTGTGATATGCATCTTTGGGGCCTTTTCTGACCTTTTCTTATTTAATTACTTTTCTATGTTCATCTGGTTTCCCATTAGGGGTCTTTCTCTTTTCTTTTTTTCTTTTTTCTTTTTCTTCAGAGGGTGGGGGATAGGTCATGGTCTTCTTCTTTCTTCTGAGGGGTTCATTTTTGTGAGGAAAATTTAAACTACTTTTAGGCTTCTTTCCTTAATATACTCATTATCTTTATTGATTTCTCTTTGCTTATGTTTTACTAAATCTTCTTATGGCTAGAATCCTTTCCCATTAATCCTGCATTATGCCAGAGAAATTCTTTTGGGTAGTAAGTGAAAAGACTCCACAAAACCTCCTTGGAGCTATTTAGCAAATAATACTGGTTTTTTTAGATCTGGATCAAAATTCAGCAATCTCACACCTTGTCTGAGGACTTGCCTATCTAAATTTTTGTTCATTTAGTGCCTCTGTGTTCTGGTGACTAGAATGTGTCTGAATATTTCTATACAGAAAGCAAATCTGTGATTGCTCTTTTCTCAGAGACTCATGAGATCATTCTGCTCTGATACCACTCAGCAGTTGTATAGGTTCTGTATCCCTGTCCTGAGTTTGATTTAGCATCTTACAAAAGGCTTACTTTAAGAAAATTTCGTTTTGTCTTGGACTTCAGTGCTTCTGGTTGTCTTGAAGTCAGGCAGAGTCTGCTATATCTGACCATAAAAGTTTGTAGACAGACAATTCCATCTGGAATAGTGAGGTACAAGATTGTTGTATGGCCCCCAATAAACTTGCTGTCCTAGCCTACTCTGTTACACAGAGGATTTGTTCAGCTTCAGAGTGTGAGTCACAACAGAATAAAATACTTTCCCACAGATAAACGTCTTTGTTTGGAAGATTCTTTTTAGAGACATTCTCTTCCAAATCTTTTTAAATATTGATGCAAATGTCTGGGCTTATATTTAGAGAAGAAAAGGGGTTTAGATCTAAAAGCAGAACATCTTGTATTCAGGTCATTTAGGAATATTGGTAATTATTTTTATGCATATTCTAATTAAATATGTATGTATCAGTTTAATTTCAAATAGCACTTCATAGAGATTTAAAACCCAGACCTTCCCGCCCTGGAGTTTACATCAGAAAGTATACAAGTAGCAGAGATGAAAGAATGTGCATTGCAAGATGGGGTAAGTCCTACTACAAAGATAATGAGAATCTCATGCTGTTGTAAATGAAACACGGTAAAGCCAGTGGTTTAATTTGAGAATGCGGAAGGCATGAGGATGAAAAGCAGATAATGATGGAAAGCTTAAGAGGAGTTTGAAAGAAAAAGGGTGAGCATGAGCCCTTCAGCAAAGTATATCTCATATCAAGGCAAGGCCTTTGAAGTTGCTCAAGTCATTAAACCAGGGCTAAGCTTGGCCTACAAGACTGAAATAGAGCTGTGACACAAAGCCAAGATTCTGTGCATAAGTAGGTACAGCCAGCAGGACATGTGTTGTAAATGCCAATATTGTCTTCTGAGAGTCTGGAAGTGCTGGCTAAGTCATTGGCCAAAGGGTGCAGTGGGCTCAGCACTTGAGCATGGCAGCAAGTTTCCAGACAGAGGAACAGACAGCTGGACTGCAGGTGGTGGGTGGGAGCAGCGTGCACCGCGCTAATTGCTATTATTTTCTGGGTCTGATAGACCTTTCTTTATGAGAACTGTGGCTGCACGAGTGAAAAAGCTGAACGGTTCCTGAATGTCACTTAGACAAAATGCAGTGGTACCTGTTCTGCTTTTTAATAAACACACAGTGTGTATTAAATTGGAACAGTCTTGCTGCTCATCACTGTAGGGCTGGGAACCCTGTGTCTTGCTGAAAATTTTGTGTTCTTTTGGGAGTCTCATACTTTTTGATTGAAAAAGATATTTCTGATAAGATTGAAATTCTTTTTATGTCCGGAGCTCATAAAGGGACACGGTAAGTTTGTCTGTGGTTTCTAGTCTTCCTCTTGCTCAAATAATTGATCCTAAAAAAAGAGAAAAACATAAAGCAGAGACTGTTGAACAATATTACCTTTACAGAAGATTTTAGGAAGCATTTTATTTCTCTTCTTTATTTTGGGAGAGACATAGGTAGACACAAAAATGGTCAGTCAATTATTGAAAAGAATACAGTTTTCTTTGAGAAAAGTAAAACTTTGGGTTTTTTTTAAATTACGGAGTGCACTGATATATAATTTGTTTCTTTGAAATGTGCAGCCAGAATCATAATTCTAATAAAGTACTTCTTTTTAATATTTCATTGCTTTGTATTTATTGACCTGATATAACACAACATAGTATTTATTGTGCTGAGGTTTTTTTGACACCCTGCCTGAGCAGCTTCATAACGCAGTTATGTGAATGATTTCTTGCAAACAGTGGATGTGTTCATCAGGTGTTTATGACTCCAGCTTGCTTTATTTTTAACAGGCATATACTAGTGCTTGGAGACAGTGCACATAGACAAACACACACACAAATATAGAAAGTATTTCAAATATGCATTTCCCACTCTCTCTCTGCCTACATTCTCCTCTAGCGTGGAGGTACTTGGAAGGATATCACTAGGGATAACAAGAAGTGTTCAGCAAATCTGAAAATACCTGAATTCTTGCTCAGTTGAAGCTCAGCTCAATTTCATGCATTTATGAAAGACAGGTCCTGCCTGCATCACCTGATGTCCTTCTAAGGCAGGGTGACCTGCGGGTATTATCTCCCTAGACTTTAGTAAAATCTTTGACACCATTTTCCACAGCCTGGATGTATTCACTGTTCTCTGCATAAAAAACTGCCTGAATGGCCAGGCCCAGAGAGAGGTGGTGAATGACATTACATTCAGTTGGCAGCCAGGAACTAGTGAGGTTTCCCAGGGCTCAATAGTGAGGCCAGTTGTGTTTCATATCTTTATCAATGATCAAGAGGAGGGCGTTAAGTACATCCTCAGGCAGCTTGCAGAGGACACCAAGCTGGGCAGATGTGTTGACCTCCTGGAGGGTAGGAAAGTTCTACAGAGCAATCTGGACAGGGTGGATCAATGGGATGAGGCCAATTGGATGAGGTTCAACAAGGTGAAGTGCCAGGTCTTGCACTTGGATTACAACAACTCCATGCAGTGCTTCAGACTTGAGGAAGAATGGCTGGAAAGCTGCCTGTCAGAAAAAGACCTGTGGATGCTGGTCAACAGCCAGCTGAACATGAGCCAGCAGCTTGCCCAGGTTGCCAAGAAGGCCAATGGCATCCTGGATTGCATGAGAAATAATGTGTGCAGGACTAAGGAAGTGATAATCACCCTGGACTTGGCATAGGTGTTGTGAGTCCTGATTTAGGATCCTACTCAGTACATAAATTTTTATTGAATGAGCGGTTTTGATTTCTCAAAGTATCACCATCAAAGGTATTAGCCAAAGTGATTTTAATATGAATTTATGAAAGAGTGACTTAAAGTTTGATAGCAAGGTTCACTATCAGTTACTCTGTGAAAGAAATATAGAAAGGAATATTGAGTTAGAATCAAGCTGGAATCATTTACAGAGATCAGAGATGCAAAATGATGATGGAGACCCTCCCACTGAGTCGCAAGATTCTGAACGGATCCTCTTGCTTTTTAAACTCCTTTTCAGAGAGGAGCCTAGGAGTGGCTAGATCCAGATTTAGTCCCAAACTTGGTCAACAGCTTATGTCTAAGTGATTATATGTGCAAAGTTTGTAATAATTAATACTGAATATCTACATGACAAGTAATGTTTCATTTCTATTAATTCAGCATGCCGTTAGTCACTTACTGAGGATCAGTTTTAAGTAATGGATCTCTCCACCCAGAGTAAGGAAGGATCTCTTTCTCTCAGGTATGGTATCTCAGACCTTGAGGCTTCCCTGATCAAAGGTAGAGTTACCTGGCGTGCATTCCAGAGAGAATTCAAATTGGGTTCATCCAAAGATCTATCACTGGTAAAAGGTCTATGCCTTGAGAAGTAACCTTGACAGACATCCCAGCTCAATGGGAGATCCCTGCCATGCAGCCAGGCTGTCTAGCAGGGAGATCTCAAAGAACACTCACTTAGACTGTCACATCTGTGGATAAAGTAGTTGGTTTGTTGTCAAATTGCATGCAAGTAGAAAGTTATGCACGAGATTTCTTGCACCCACAACTTTCTTGGTTCTATGATAAATGAGTCTTGGAAAAAGCACTTGCTATTTATGTACTAATCCCATCACTGATGTTCCAAGCTCATACACATCAATACTGACTGTGTTTCTCTGCTCCTCTAAGGCTTGCTAGAGGAGGTTTTGGCCACACAACAGCTCAAGCCTTTACATCTTTTGGAGAATCTACCAAACTGCTGCTAGTTTTGGTAAAGTGTCAAATGCAACCTCACATCTTATGAGGTGGCACATCAAACCCTGTGTTCAGTTTTGGGCCCCTCACTACAGGAAAGACATTGAGGTGTTGGAGTGTGTTCAGAGAAGAGCAATGAAGCTGTCCTTCATGGTGAAGGGTCTAGAGCATGAGTCTAACATGGAGTGGCTGAGGGAGCAAGGGTAGTTTAGACTGAAGAAAAGGAGGCTCAGGGAGGACTATATTGCTTTCTACAACAACCTGAAAGGAGTTTATACCGAAGTAGTTGTTGGCCTTCTTCCAAGTAACAAGTGATAAGACAAGTGGAAATGGTCTCAAGTTGCACCAGGGGAGGTTTAGATTGGATATTAGGAAGGATTTCTTTACTTATTTGTGGTGGACTTGTCCGTGTTATGTTAGCAGATGGAACTGATGATCTTAAAGGTCTTTTCCAGCCTTACAGATTTTATGATTCATGAGCTATTGGTTATGCATGAACTAGATCCTCATAAGTATTTAGGCTCCCAAAGCCAGTGAAATACCTATCTCCCTTTGATTCATAAAAATGCTGAATACTAAAGTACAACTTACATGAAATATAAGTGTCTATATTCAGGAAAATCTGTTAAAATTATACAAATTCCTGAAAAGACAAAACGGCCTTTCTGGGAAACGTTTCTGTATTAGTGATACTGCTACACTGTGATAAGACTACGCGTAGGGAGCAGATAGTCTGGTTATCTAGGCCCCCACTTAAGTGCCATAAGGCTCAGTGTTGTAACACCTAGAATTGAGTAATTTCTGATTGAGATTTTAAATTCAAGGATCTTAACAGCTGACATACTTGAATGCTTAGATGTTATTAAGGCATACCAAGAAGCAGAAACCTGTTTAGCGTTTCTAGGCTTAAAACGTCTCTTAAAATGGCACGTAGAAACACCATTTAAACTGTGAGTTAAAAATCGTATTTTGTTATTAGGTGCTGACATCAACATTTTTACTTACAGTTAGGTAAACCTTACCTGATTTTTGCCTAATAACCTAGAATGCTCAGCAAAAAGTCCCAAGTGAAGAAGAGTCCTAAAAGTTAGCAAAACTCTAAGCTCATGGAGACTTAAACCTCTAAATCTCACATTTTATCTGTCATAAAGCCGTGGAGCATTGAAGATGAATGGATATCCTGCCTGTTAAAGACGAGTCTTTGAGAATGCAGAATTTTTGACTTCAAGAAGAATAAATAAGTTAGATCTTTTCTCTGTTTTTCTGTTGAGCTACCTGCCTAGAAGGTGCTAAGTAAAAGAAAAGTTGCTTCAGTTTTTCTCCCAGAAGTGTTTATGTATTTTACAAGAGACAAACATTGAATATTAATCTTTCAACTAAAAGTAATTGTTTTTTTTTTCTGAAGGCATTACTTAAGTTTTCGATCCCATCTTTCCTAGGTACACACAGCCAGAACCTTGCAGACAATGAAGAGAGACAAGAAAAGTAAATACTCTTTATGCTTGCTAACTTCTGTGTGTATTACAGAGCATGTCTTGAATCTTGGTTCCAGCACCTTCAACATCGCTGGAAAACCCTGATGGCATCTGGGATGTGTACCATGTTATTTGACTCTGAAATCAAGGTACAGGAAGCTGATATACATCCAAAGTGTCTCTCCAGTAAGAAGCCAGACTGCAGTAAGGAAGTATACTTGGTAGCAGCGTGCCTGATTGTCTACTAGAAATAGCCTATGCTAAATGGAAAATTGAAACAGGGAAAATTTGGCCTAGGGGTGTAGGGAAAATTAGTTAAAACTCCATCTTAACTGCTGATTCAAGATTTGATGGAATAATAGAATTACAGAATGGCCTGGGTTGGAAGGGTCCTTAAAGATCATCTATTTCCAACCATCCTGCCATGGGCAGGGACACCTTCCACTAGACCAGGTTCCTCAGAGCCCCATCCAACCTGAACTGAAACACTTCCAGGGATGAGACACCCACAATTTTTCTGAGGAACCTGTGCCAGTGCCTCATCACTCTCACAGCAAAAAACATTCTTCTACTGTCCAATCTAACCTACTCTCAGTTTGATGCCATTCCCCCTTGTCCTGTCGCTATGTGCCCATGTAAATAGTCTCTCTGCATCTTTCTTGTAGGCTCCCTTCAGGTACTGGAAGTCCACAATTAGGTGACCCCACAGCCTTCTCTTTACCAGGCTGAAATAAAATCAGTTCTCTGAGCCTTTCCTCATAGAAGAGGTGCTCCATCTTTCTAATCAACTTGGTGGCCCTCTGGACTTGCTCCAACAGGTCCATGTCCTTCCTTTGCTGTATCCAAGAGCTGGATGCAGCACTGCAGGGGGGTCTCACCAGAGTGGAGTAGCGGGGCAGAATCCTCTCCTTTACCTGCTAGCCATGCTGCTTTTGATGCAGCCCAGAATATCTTTGGCTTTCTGGGCTGCAAGTACACATTGCTGGGTAATGTCCAACCCCTCATCCACCCCAAGTCCTTGTCAGAGCTGATCTCAATCTGTTCATTCGCAGCCTGTGTTGATACTGGGTATTGCCCTGACCCAGGTGCAGCACCTTGCACTTAGCCTTGCTGAACCTCACGAGATTCCTATGGGCCCACTTTTCAGGCTTGTCCTGTTCTCTCTGGATGGCATCCTGTCCTTCTGGTTTGGCAACTGAATCACTCATCTTGGTGTCATCTTCAAATTTGCTGCGGATGCCCTCACTCCCTCTGTCTATGAAGGTATTAAATGACACGGGTACCTATACAGACCTCTGAGGGACACCACTGATGTCCATTGGGACTCTGAGCTGTTGACCACTACCCTCTGGGTGTGACTGTCCTATTAACTTCTTCTGCATCTAAGCAGTTCACTCGGCAAATCCATCTCCAATTTAGAGAGAAGGATTTTGTAGGGAACATGCCAAAGACTTTCCAGATGTCCAGATAGATTACATGTGTAACTCTTCACTCGTCCACTGATAATCTGATATGTATTGATTGCTCCTGGGACCAGCTTGTAGACTTTGCCTTAATTTATAAATGTACACATTTAAGACATTTATAAATGGCTTAGAGTTTTAATTGATTAATGATGGAAAATACTGAAAAAGTTAAGAACAGCTGTATAACCACCAGACATACCTGAAAGACACACGATTGTTTGAAGGGTAAGACACTGATGACATGTTTCAAAAACTCAGTATTCATTACTGTGGTGTTTGTTTTGATGTGAAATGACATAGCAGAAGAGAAACAGTCCAAAGAAGAGAAATGAAAATTCTTATGTGTTTAAAAATCTTTTACTGGAAAAGAGATCTAAAAGATTAAGTCAGTTTATATATAGAGATGAATAAAAGGTGAAAGGCTAGAGTTGTATATAATAATAATAATAATAATAATAATAATAATAATAATAATCTAGTGAATGACATCCCATTTGCTCACACTCCTCTCTCCCTTTTACATAACTTAAGAACTGGTTAATACCTACAGAAACTAACACCAATGGAATAATTTTGCTGGAGCTTTTAAAATATTCTTAGTGCATGCTAAGCCATTGATTTCACATTTCCTGTAGGTTTCAATGTTTTTCCTGATAGGAAAATTTGGATTTAATGAAAATAAATCTTAATGTTAATTAACTTTATTTATGGCCAGCAAGCATCAGCAACGAAACTTTAAACTTTGCGTTTTACGAATAACAAATATTCAAAGCTTTTATTTGTAAGAAGAAACTAATGTCATTATATTCCTAAATAGATGAAGCAGTGGTGAAGAAAACTGCAAAGTAAATATGAAATTTAATAATAGCTCTCCAACAGCTTGCCCTCAGATTGTTAGGAATTCATTAAACAATGGTTGAGCAGAACAGACAATTAAATTGTTCTCATATGAAGTGTCTATCCATATTATGAATATTGCATATGACAGTACACATGTCTGAAGGGAAGTAGTGCACAAATTACATTTGAGAGAATCAGCAAGAGGTTTGATTTCAGCCTCCAGATATATCCTTCTTTGTTTCACAGACAAAATAATAGTAATAATAATAATAGTAATAATAGCAACAATAATTAGGATGCTGATGTATAAACAAAGTTAAGATACAGAATCATAATAACATAATATAACCTTCTGTAGAAGAAGAAACTGTAGATGGAAGTTTATACCAGGGACCTCACAGATATTTCGGACACATATTATCTATACACTTACAAAAAGAATAAAGGAGGGGCTGGTAAAATGTTCAGGCAGCATTAAAAAAAGAAGTCAGTGAGATTAAAATTCAGCTGAAATAAACATAAGTAGAATTTACAGCGCTGTATATCATGATGTGATGTGTAATGAACACAAAATAGTGTGAGAAGTCTATCTCATACTGACATTCAGTCTTGTTGTCATGTTTCGCTAATTTTGAACTTGACTTGTGACTGATGACACTAATGGAAAAAGAATCTGAGAAAATAAAATTTATGCTTTACTGGACTTTTAAATGTATAGACCAAATATTTAGATGGCGTCAACTAAGCTATTGAAAGTCACTGGTAAGTATTAAACAGCTTATCTAAAATATGTTTTGAGAGTATTTAGGAAAATATAATACAAATAACACTTTATGTGGTGCTTAAAGCTAAAAATAAAACCTATTACATCAGTTGAAGATTATAATTTTGTAATCATTAAATTATTGATCCACAGTTAAGATCAAGATGACCAAATGTAATATAAATACTGTATGCAGTAATACATTCAAAATATATTTGAAGTAATATGTCCCTAAATCAATGCTTTCAGAGGGAAGGCTATGTGCAAAACTCTATAGTTATGTCTATTGTGCAGATTTGTTCCCATTGTATCCAGATACAGAAGCTAGATGAACACAGAGAACAAACTAGTAATCTAAACTCTGAAGTTTGGCTTTTCAGGTTCTAATTCAAAATATAAATGGTGTGACCATCTGAGAACTTGATGGGATATTATTCATTAAAATGTTTTGATCTCTTAAAAGGCCAGAGATTGGATCCAGCCTATGGAATCTATTAGTCCATGGCGTCAGATTTATTTTAGAGGAAGCAAGAGAAATAATCAGGACAGTGACAGAAGACCCATACTTATATGTTTCCTACCACGGTGCACACTTCAAGAACTGCCTCAGGAGCTTCCCTTGATGTCTCCTTCTGCTTCTCTGCCACTCTTATGCTCTTATGCCAGTGCTCTGGATATTCAGCTGTGTGTCTTCACTGATTCAGCAATGTCTTAGCATGTTTTCCCAGCAGCCTTCATGGCATCACAATTTGACTGAAATTCTAAGGAGTGACAGATTTGCAACTTCCAGTTTAGATGTTGAGATCCAGATTAGGTTCAAAACTTGCATGGCTTTCCTATTTCTTTTAGAAATCTAAAACTTACCAGTCTGTCTCTTGTTTCAGTATGAATAACATTATTTCCCCTAGCCTTGACAAATGTGATATTATCCCATTTATACTCATTAATAATGATTATTTTCCTAGCTTGTCACTTGATCATGCCATGACCCTAACATACCTTTTCTGGTGCCTCCCTGCTTGGCTGAGTTAAACTAGTTTCCCATGCTTCCCTTATTTCATTATTATTTTTTGCATTTCTCTGCTCTGTGTATTGCCTTTAATCAGGTATTGCCTTTAATATCAGTAAAGGCATTCATACTTGGTCTATCTATTGGCATATTCTGTCCACCTCCACTATGTGATTATTATATTTTCAGAAAAGCACCTTAACAAGTACTTTTACCTTCAGGTTGAAGAGATATGGCGATGTACGACTAGAAGTGCACCGGTAACACCTGAGAACCCTTTGGCTCTTTTAGGCTGTATTTTTAAAAGTTTAAATGTTTTAAAATGTTTTTATCTAGGCAAACTTCATTTTAAGCAGGATGATGATGTGCTTGTTCTGCTAATTGAGGTAAGTTGGCATCAGGTGCAGAGACATTCACGCCAGCTGCGCAAATGTTGCCTGTACTGGTGATACATTCTCATTAAAGAGAAAAAAAAAACAACAAACCACGTGCTCATCAGAGCTAGAATGCACAGAGTAGATGCAAGGCAGGTTGATGTTTTTAACCCGGTTCAAGCAACCAAGAAATCCTGGCACTACTGTGTCTGGGTGTAGGCCAACTAATGGAAATAAGGTATGGCTTGTGCTCTCCTGCCCTTTGCATAGTGTCAGAGAGAAGGGAACGTGATTCTCTCTTCTGTTCAGGTATGGATTTGCTGAGGGTGGAGGAGGAAAGGGGATGAGAAAGAATCTTTAGCCTATGGATTCCTATTGCTTGGTGTGAAGCTCATGCTCATTCACTGTGTGAGACAGCTGTTAATGTATAGCCTACCAGTCTGCTTGGACTTGGAGGAATCCTTCCTTCTTTCCAGTTCCAGCATCTGGTCTTAAATACTGGATTATAGATTCTCTGCTAATGCATCAAGAGAGGAAGAGAAATGAGAGTAAAAACCCTTCTTCAGGACAATGAATCAGGAGGCAAGTTACAGAATTTATTCTTCACGAAAGTCAAACGAAGAAATATCTTAAATCTTGCAGCTCTAGGACAAAAATCAGCCCTTCACAACCACATTCAATTTGGACTCCTGTCTTGGATTGTCACCAGAAGTCAAGGCAGTCTGGATATCTAAGGAAGCTGGTCTCCCCAGTATGAGAAGGTCCAAATTAATTATCGGATCTGCATGCACTTCTGAAAGTGCTAAAGTGAGTCCTTGGGAAGAATCTCAGGGAAAAATATCTCAGGGTCTTTAACACAAAGGATTTTCTCAAAGTGCTGTTCAGAGAAACCTGCCATTATCAAAAAAAAGAAAAAGCAGCAAAAAACCAGTGAAAGTGATTCCAGCAACCAAATCTTGAGAGACATTATTAGTGTTGTTTTATCATCAAAATAGAAGTATTAAGTGGGGTTCTCATTTACGTAAAGATATAAAAATATATTCTACTGTAAAGTGTGAATAAAATAATAATCTTCAAGATGTATGAATCCTCCTGCCTTACTGAGGAAAGTTTCAGTTGGTGTACTGTATCCAGTTTTGGGCTACTCTTCAAGGAAATGTTGTTTTCCCTACACTCTTTTGACATGAATATCCAGAACTGTTGAAATCAGCTGCTGTTTAATGGACTGTGATATTTCAGGTTGTTTAGCTTAGAGATACAGAAGGTTAAAGCTGACAGAGGAGAGGTAGGACATACTAGGAACATTAATTTCTGTCCAGTTAGAAATAAATAGAAGTAAGGAAGTGATCAGGTGAATGTACTATAACTCCCCAGGTCCCAAGATACCGAAACTAGGATACGCAGTGGAAGCAATAGGAGTCTGGTTAAAAACATAAGAGAAGGAACATTTTTGCATGGTGGGCAGTAAATTCCTGGAAAATTCTCCTATAGGAGAATTTACCGGCAGTCAGAATCAACAAGTTCAAGGAGGGATTGAACAAATTCCCAGATAGCAGACCAATAAAGGGATGCTAAAAGGACTAGGGAAGGGATTTTCCCTCTCGAATCCCAAGTACAATATTTGTAGATATAAGAGAAGTACAGCAGGAATGGGCTGCAGAAAATTAGCAGGTTTACATACTCTCTTTGAATAGCTTTTCTTATTGCTATTGTCTGAGACAGAGTACTGGACTAGAGGTACTATTAGCCTGATCCAATAAAAAATTTATTATATTTTTAAGATAGATGTGCATTTTATCCATAAGAGGACTTAAAGAAAATTAATCTTTCCTCTCTCTCTCTCACCTGAAAATATATTTTCATGATGACAGAATATCTTTTAACAATTTGGATTATGGAATGTTCAGATACTCTTTCTGGATATATGAGCAAAGACAACAATATTACTAGTTCAAATTTAATTTCTTTAGACAGTTATCTTCTGATGGATTTTAATTTTCTGGATTAGGACAAATCAGACTGGGGAACCTACTATTCTTTCAATGTTATTTAAGGCTAAGCAAGCCTTGGAGGGCATTAATCTTCTGTGAGTCCAGAGGGAAGAGAACACATTTTCCAGGCTACTGGTGGAATTCATCTCTCTGCAGAGGAGATTTTTCATTCCCTACTCACTCAACAGCCTAACAAGAAACGGAGTGGGCTGCAAAGCTATCAATGGATTCTGGAAGTGTGCCTTGCCCAGAAATCACATTTGAGCGTCTTATGATCCTTCTGCAAAAAAACAAATAGAAAATCCTACACTAGAGATTTTGGTCGGAAGCAAAGTGGTTTTATACAAAGATATATAGGTCTGCAAACCGATCCCTCCCTTATTTTCAGTCTCCATACTGGACTACCCATCTTAGCTGACATATGAAAGAAACTTTTCCAAGTACTGCAGCCCTTGGGGTAGAAAACTCGTAGTAATTTGTCCAACATTTTAGTGTTAATAAAAATGCATTGCATTCAACGAATGTAACAGAATGGTGAAAGAAAAAAGCATGTACTGCTGTTGCTAATGAAAAAGACTACTGACTTCCTACACAGACAGCATATATTTAATCTCTTTCTGACTACAGTTTCTGAAATTGCTCTTGCCATTCTTAATTTTATAGAATGCAATGCCTGTGTTCAGACTCAAGATGGAACAAGTTAAGTGACTTCAACTAGTGTGCATAGTTCTTTTGAATGAAAATAACTCATTATTTGAACTGTATAATGCCACTGATTTATGATGCCAGTATTATATGGTGGTGTATGTCACCATTGTTTTGGTTGCCATATGTCACAGCTATTATAGCAGGAACCTCTTGCTGCTAACCAGGCTAGAAGATGGGGGAGGAATTAATTGGAATGTTAAATCTTATAGCCTGGTGTAAAAAGTCCACGAACAGATATTGTAATGTATATAACTTTAAATTTTTGTAACCCATGATCTAAATTGCACGTTATAGGAAATACTGCAGCAGGAACCACTTGGACAGGGAGAATGAGACTTGCAAGAAGCAGTGCGAAAGGGGCACTGATCTGACCTGAGCTAGTTTTGGTGCCCAATAATGCCACACAACACACAGAAATCTCCTGTCTGGAGTGGCCGCCATAACAGATGGAGACAAAAGTCATGCACTAAACAAACTCGACAGACATTTGTATGACAACAGACATATTGCATTTTATGTTCATTTTATGGATATTTCACAGGGGTGGTCCATAAACTATGGGAATGATGCCTGTGTATGTGTATGTAAAAGGATGGAGTGGTAGGTGGTGGTTCTTAGGGATCTGTTTTACAGTGAGGGATGTGAACATGATGTAAATGGTGTGGGAAAAGGGGTGAATATTACACTGGTTTTGGCTAGGATAGAGTTTAATTTCTTCATAGTAGCTTGTACGATGCTGTGTTTTGGATCTGTGATGAAACCTGTTGATAAAACAGAGATGTTTCAATTATTTCTGAGTAGACCTTACGCAGAGTCAAGGCCTTCCCTGTCTGTCACACCACCTCACCAGTAAGTAGGCTGAGAGTGCACGGATTTTTGGGGGACACAGCCAGGACAGCTGCCTCCAGCTGACCAGAGGGATATTCCAGACACTGTGACATCACACTCACCAATAAAACTTGGGAGTGGAGAGAGGTTGGCTGTGGCGGATATTGCAAAGGGACTGGCTAGGTGTTGGTCTGTTGGTGCTGAGCAGCTGGGTTCTCTTCCATCATATTTTGTTTCTGTTCCCCCTTATTGGTTTTGTTTTGTTTGATTGGTTTGATTTGGTTTGGTTTTCTTTGGTTTGAGGGTTGTTCTTTAGTTGTTAAGTTGTCTTTATCTCAACCCATGACTCCTCTCACTTTTACCCTTCTTATTCTCCCCTCTATTCCACTAGGGGAGAGTGAGAGAGAGGCTGTGTGGTGCTTAGTTACTTATCGAGGTTAAACTGTGTCAACTGAACATACAGAATCCAGGTCACCTAGAGACTTGACTGACCTGAACACTATAGATTATGAAACCTTTATTATCTCAGATTATATTGCTTTTCCACAGAGGTGTCTGTCATTTACATTACAACTCCTTACATTGCTAAATCAACCTAGAATACATGCTAATACATGCTACAGAGCTCCCAGTGAGGGTGATCAAAGGAACCTTACTGTGAGGAAGAATTAACCTCATACAAGTTTCATTGCCACGGAAACAGCAGGCCCCATGGAATGTGTAGGACTATGCACTTTATTCCCCATGAAACTGTTTCAAATAAAACCTGCAAACTCCTCCTGAGACCAAATCTATGCCTGATGTCCAAGCAAAAAGTGTTTCCAGATAAATAATTCAGTACATGTTTTTAAAGGATATGAGTCTCCAGTTGTCTTTGTTTTCCTTCTTAAAGATAAAAGTATTTTTGAATGTTGATAGGTTTGCAAATAAAGAAATAGGCAAGGCCATTCCCACTTTGTAATCCCATGAACACAAAATTATTAATTTCCTCAGAATAGTTCTTGGATATTGCTAGGTGCAGCTACAGCTCGGAAACAGGTACTAAAAGTGTCCAGAAGAGTGTTTATACTCTCTTGAGGATATCCATCACAGCGTATCAGAAGGCAGTAGGCCAGAATATCCCTTTATTGGGAACATATTTCTTTATAAAAAATGTTCATGGTATGAGAGCAAAGTCTAAATATTTCAAAGAATTGATATGAAACATTTAGAGAAGAGTAAAACTTTTACAAGGAAAGAACAAAATCTTGTGAGATCGAGCAGGTAAGAGCAGAGTTTACTTTTTGAGAACCCACATCCCTGCAAACAGCAATATTATGCAGGATCCTACATTTGAGTGTATCACCTGCAGCTCTTTTGTTCTTGTCTACTTCAGTGGCATTGTTATGTGTTCTAGTTAGTCTCTAGATGCCACTCTGAATATGGTGAGCTTGAGCTTCTGCAGGTCCTGTATCATATCTGTCAGCTTTTTGCAGATTTTTTGAGTATGTTGTTTCTTATGGCACTGTGTGCCTTTGTTTAGGTAACTGAATTTCACTTGGAAAGCTACTGAAAATATTTCAAGTCTAGTGCTCTGCCATAAACCTCATTTCAGTTTCTACTGCAATTTCAGAAGCCCTAGAGTATCAAAGACATCTGCACAGGTCTGACAGATATGACACAGGAGCTATTGGAGATTCATGCCCCTCTGAAGTACCCATTAGAGGTAGACAGGGTGTTTGAAATGGTATAGACATCTGCGTTCAGGCAGCAGAATAAACCCTCTAAATCTAGATGTCTTAATCTCAAATTGGATTTCACCCAAATAGGCTATGTTTTGAAATTTAGTTAAGTAAACTGATTTGCAGAAGTTACTGAGAAACCAACATTGCTTGCTGAAGTCAGAGTTGTGTTCAGGGGAGGGGGAAAAAGACGTGATAAGTGACTAGACATATGAAGAGAAGAAAAGAAAGAATGCTTACCCAGTTTTCTCTCCACCACTAATAAATAAATGAATAAATAAATAAATAAAAAATAGATGTATCTTGAAATCCAATAAACATGTTTTTTAGAAATTGTAATTATGGGAGGAGAATTCTCAGATCGCATGAATATTCACATTTGTAGATTATTCTGCTTTACCCATATTTACATCTCTTAACCTACTTGCATATCTTCAGGCAATCAAATGTAGCAGGCAGGATCACACACACAAGCAAATTTCAAAGTCACAAGCATTTTCACGAACTGATTGGCACACAGAGGGATTTCTTACAGAATTGCTTCCATGCTCATCCAAACACGAACAATCATATGCAATTTTATCTGACCTATGCTAGGGAATCAATTTTAAATATGAATAGTGATCCATGAAGTAAAAGATTCTATCTAAAAGTAATAAACCTAACAACAGAAATCAAATCTCATTTAAGTATTGCCAGTCTGCTCACAGATACTGCATGCAGAAAACAGGCTAAATTGAAATTATGAATTTGTTTCAAAATAGTCATTATTCTGTGCTAGTAAAACACAGAGCTAAGAAGTACTATGCATTGAGTGCAGTTCAAACAAGTTTTGGTGTACACGAAGAGTCTGCTGGCAGAGCAGAGACATACAAAGTCGGTGCTTCCAAAACCTACATCAGTTGATGCACAGTAACAGTGTACGCTGCATGTCACACAAAACAAGCACCCGTCATGTACTGTAGAGACACCCGTAACACACCTTGTGAGATCTGTACAGCTTTATTTAGCTCTGGGTGCTGAATGGGTCACTTGGAATTGCCTTTCTTCCCTTGCTGGGGCTGTGCAGTGGCACAAAGCTATGGTCAGCCATGCATCACCTTCCTTCTCTTTCATGCTCAGTCTTCACCTATGTGTGGTAGTTTGGTGGCTTTATCGCCCAGGTTTGTACTGGGAGTAGCTGGCAGCATTGAGGGGAAGCAATGGAGAAGGTTATTTCTGCAGCCAGATAGAGAAGCCTATGGAGCTCCAGGTCACACATATTTACACAAGAGAAGCAGCTGTTAGGGGCAAGAGACATGGGTGATATGCTTTTCTGGGAGACATGGTGAAAGGTGCTTGGGGAGACGTGGATAGCATCTGTTGGAGGAGTCTTAAGGGGAGAGACTCTTAAGAAGATACATAGAAGATAGGTGGTTGAGAAGACAGGTGAGAGAGAGGCTTTGGGGGAAAAATGTAGGGAGGGTTTTGGGGCAGACACATGGGGGAGATGCTCTTGGGTGCCTTCTTGGGAAGACATTTTTGGCAGGACACACAGTAAGTGTTCTGAAAGATGCTATTGGAGACATACAGATGGCATGGCTTCTGGGGTGGTTGGAAGAAATTGCATGACTATATGAGAGACTACAGGATACACAAGAGAGAACCCTGAGGGAGAATCAAAGAGACGGGAGGAGAGAGCACCAAAGTAGCTTCCAGGCGTCCTCATGGCTATCATCTCAGGACTGTGCACTGCACAGCTGGGACTGCAGAGCTGACCCACCCGACTTTCCTCACAAACCTTGCCATCTCCCTGTCTGCAAGACAGGGAGGTTATGTAATACTTAAAGTGATTTGAATATCTGTGGATAAACTGTTTTGATATCCAAATCCATTTAATTTCCATGTTAGCAGTGTTGTTATAGAAATAACTCTTGTGCAGTTGTAATAACACTACAAGATTTTAAACTCACATTAGCTGGGATCACCAAGAACTATGGAACCCACATAATTATTTCTTTTTTTATATAGAAAACATGACCTGGCAGTTATAATTACAGATCAGTTCTCCAAAACAAACTATTTAGAGGCTATTAAACTACAGTTTGTATTTTCTCACTAAGATTTTATTATTACATGCTACATATTCTAGGACCTGTCACACTTAACCTTGTGTAATTATACCTCATGGTTACCAGGTTAAAAAGGTAGGTTAAAGGGTATTTTCGGATGTATGTGATCTTTTAAGTAAAAACCTACCAGAGACAGTGTCAGGTTTTCAGATGACCTTTATAATGTTTTTGTATCCCTTTACTTCTCATCATTATTACTTGTCTTTAACCTTCAGATTGTAAAGTGCTTTGATTGCATCATCATAAATCTACTTCTCCCCACCCGTGTCCGATTGTACTTCTGTTGCTTACTAAATCCATTTTTTAACTAATTCTTGTTCTTTCTTCAATTCCAAACAACTAAGAAAGCGCTTTCCTTCTTTTGATTTTCTACACTTTTGTTTATAGGGATACTTGGGAAGACAATTTATTCATCACAGAAGGACAAGATAAATCTGTTGTATTTTCAGCATCATCTGCAAACCTGTTTCAAACATGCCAAATGAGTTCCTTACTTTGTTGTTTGGTTATGTTAGTGGAATTGAATGTGACTTCTATCTTTTCATTTTCCTGTCATGATTTTTCAAATGTAAGCTAATTGTTTTACATAGCACTATTTGATTACTCTAAGTTCATTGACAGGAATAAGAGAGTGAAAAAATGTGGCTTTTAAGGGGATTGCTCCACATGTACAGTAAGCTTTGCAAAGCATCCAGGTCAGCACCAATGTGCCATTTCAACAAATGCATTGTGAGATTTCATCCAAAGGATGAGATACAGTGCCTGAGGCATTAGTTTAATGCCGTATCTATGTATCTATATTTATGAGCCATCTCGTTCTGTGAGATCCTCCTAAAGCAAATGTATATATTTGCTTACTTATATTTATGAATACCTTCGGATATCTATCATTTCCATCAAACTTAGGCAATAAAAGGAACAAGGAACAATGTTGGGAGCATACATTTGCTTGAGTTCCAGCCTGCCATGATGCCAAATGGAGCAGGAGCAATTCTTAAAAAAAAAAAGAAGATGGTGTTTCAAGTCCCACATTTTGCAGAATACTCTTATGATTAGAGCTTTTGCCTCGTAAGTGGAAGGACATGATTCTAGATCTGATTCTAACTGAGTGTCCTACATGGGAAATTTTTAGAGTGGGTATTGTGTTTTGTTTTTTGAAATATTATGCAGCGAGGAAGACACAATTGTATGGTGCCACTAGGAGAGCACAGATCTTGCATAAGTGCAAGAAGAAAGAGACTTTTACCTCACCAGATGATAAAGATCTCAACTAGCTAATCTTCCCTAGGGTAGATCTATGAACTGTGTTTGATCATTAGGATAAGCTACTCTTTTCTCTGGCAGAGTTTCTGTGGGGATGGGTGATCACCAAGACAGAAGACAGATATTGAATGTGGAGAAAGAAAGAAAAGGCGTCAGAAAAATAAGTAAGCAATACCTTCAAAACAAAGCATGTTGACTGACATAGTTACAAAGAGAGAATTGCCATTATTACACACAATGGATAAGTAATGCACAGGTACAACCTCAAATCATTACAGCTTCTATCACTGAGTTGATTAAGAGCTTAGATATATGTCTTACTTCTCAATTTGGAGCTTTACTTATAAGACTGCAATGACACTAAAATCAGTCATTGACCACTGTGGTTATTTCAGGTCCATTAGGACTTGTGTTTGCTCTCGATGAAATAATGATCATTTGGTATATTGCCATCCATCATTATTTGATTAACGAAGAAATGCCAGTTTTCTTTTAGCTAACAATGTCAGTTTGTATCAGAGTAGTTGAACTTATGAAAAGCAAAATCAGTCCTTATTGAATAACAGAACACCATAAAGTGCCATAGTGCTGAAAAAAGGCTCATAAGGAAAGATACTGAACAGAGTCAGCTTAAGAGTACTTATCAAGAACATAACATATTTCTAATTAGAGTGACATACATTTTAATTTAAGAGAACTGAAGTTTATACATGTAATTAAGAATGGCTTCTGACAAAACTGTTATTACTATTACAAATTACTAGCTAATAGCTTCAGGATGAAGTCATTGACAGTTAATGATATCTATGACATATTTTCATAACTTCTGTAACTGCTGCTCCAGAGGAGTTTGTTGCCATTATAAATCTTAAAAGCAAGTCTTACTTTTCAACTCTGTTTTCCCTTTGCAGCTAAATGTTATGCAAAGGAGTGGACACAGCTCAGCAGGATCATTTAGTTTTATAGAGCTGCTTGGAGAGAAGGAGTACTTTTATCTGTTAGGGTATGATATACTGTTATGCTTTATCACATACTAAAGTAAAAATGACATGAAAGTGGAGCTAAAGCAGGGTTAGGATGGGCAATAGAACTGCAGAAACCAGATTAATCCAAAAGGTTGTGTCTGTCTGAGTATCTGGAACTAGAAATTGCTGTTCATGCCTGTGCACCCTTGGTTTCATGAATTCGGAACAAATTAGGACATTACTGTTGGTAGCTCCATTTTCTCATGAGTTGCTTACGAAGAGTCGTCTAAGGTGACTGACGTATTTTCAGTGTTGCTTGTTCTATAGATATTTACACAAAGGTAAAAGAACATAAACATAAAACTACATGTTGGAGACAAGGTGCTTTTAGTGACAGAAATACAACATCTAATCAGCTGTGAAATGACTGTGTGCTTCTTCGGCAGTCTTCTTGAGGCAAAGCCACTGACTTTCGGTAATACAATTGGACACATCAGACAGTTGCTGAATACTTCTGAAGGTGATTCTCTAATTGGTGGCTTAAGTAACGGACTATAAAAAGTAATTAAGTTACCTTTTAACTGCAGGCATAAAATTATGGTTTTTTTCATAAGATAGTATTTTGTCATCTATAATTCACTTCTAGGTGATGGACAGTCATGATTTGTTAACACCCAGTTTAGTCATACTTATTTTGTAAATCATATGAACAATAGAAAAGTAATTTGCAACATAGTACAGTAGTTTAGCAAAATATCTCTAAAAACCATAATACCATAGATTGTCTAATGATGGTCAAATCATCTTCATGGAATCACAGAATCATATAATGGTTAGGCTGGAAAGGACCTCTAGATATTACCTAATGTGTGTGCCCCTCTGCCATTTCAACAAAATATGCTGTAGTTTAAATAGCTTTCAGTAAAATAGGTGTCAGACTATATCCTCAAAGCAAACTTAAACCATTTAAGTCCTATTTCTTATATTTCACCTTCTCCAACTGTAAGTAGGCTATTAATTTTCTGTTAAATGCATCTTTTCACCTCCTGATTTTGTCTGGGATGAAGAAATAGACTGTTAAAAGATTGCAGAAGCCCAGATATACTGAAAAACCTTTTCAGACTAATCTTCAAAGCTGGGTCTAAGGAGATACAATGGAACTAAGATAGAATATATACAATGGAATAATTTAACTTTCATTGATTGCATCTTTCTGATTTTCACTAATGAAAATTTTGGTTTTGAACTAGTAGACCAGATGATCAAATGGGAAGTTCACATTGTTTCATCTTTCTTATCAGATTATTATTACTCTTGAATTTTGGACCGGTTTAGGTGTTTTTGGTTGTTTTGCTCTTTTGCTTTTATCTGCCTTTTGAAAGAGAATTACATTATCACTGACTAAGCATATCTGTCTCATTAACACACCCAGGTGACTCAGTAAAACACCTCCTACTGATTTCAGCAACAAAGGTTCAGAACTTTAGAGCTAGAGTTCATTCCATCTAAATTTAGTTGCTGAAAATATATACTTTAGGACTGCAGATCCAGGTGTTTAAGACGTCATTGCCAAAGCTCAAACTGGTCCAAATCACATTCTTTTCTAGTTAATGGAGAGAACAAGGCATTCCAAGAGGGTTATTCACTTAATCCCAAAACACTTGCCTGACACTGATGAAGAAAAATCACTCTCCCGCTTGGTCTGATTCTGGATAGGACAGGGGGAGCATCAGTGCATGGAGATCCTCCAGAGGACAGGTCACAGCTCTGACAGGCTCAATCGTACTATAGGCATTTTTTTTCCTCTCTTTCTGTCTTTACTGACTAGAGAAGGAGCCCTAAACATTTATACTCCTAGCACAGGTTCTTCAGCCTTCCACTAGAGATTCTGAGAATTTCCATTTCGCACCTTCTCTCAGGTTATTATTTACATACAATTACCTGAATCTTTCCATGTAGCTCCTTTTTTTTTCCACTGTCTGACTTCTATTCTACTGTTTCTGGTGTGTGGGTTGAATTGTCGTCCTTTTTTTCCACAGAAAGTTCATCACAGACTGCGCACGTTGCGTCTCATTTTATGAAAACAGATATATGCTAATGAAACAAAAAAATAAACAAACAGACTCTAATACAACCAAGGCTAAATTTTCACAAACATTTTCTTGCGATTTGGTTCTAACTTAGGCATTAGAAGCTTGAACTACTCTTTTTTAAAGAGTTCTTATTTTCCATATGGCTTTCTGAAAATTATACTGTTTTTTCTCCACTTCCCAAACCAAACACTTTCATCTGTTGACGTCCCACTTCTGGAACTAGCTACAAGCAGAATTGCACTGACTTTTCCACTCTAATTCTCTCTTCAGTACTCTCTCCCAGCTCTAAGTATCTTTCGTGTACAGTAATGTGCACATACTCAACAGCCTAGGAAACTCGAACCTAGTTAATGTAAAGCTGGCTTGCTTATTTATTTTGAAGGAAGATCATCACAGTCTGTACTTTTCAACATGATGTCTCATTTCATCCCGTTTTTAAGTGTCACAGCAGAGAGGGCTGCATTCATTATCTGAAAAGGAATGAAAATGTTGCTTAGGGTTGGTTTTGCTACTGGTTGAAGTACACTTCCTCCCACAGAGGTCAGCACATTTGTAATAATCTTTCTGTCTTGCTTCTACTTTCATAATTTGTTTCTTTTTGTCTTCTTTTCTTGTTTGTTTGGGTTTTTTTTGTTGTTTTTGTTTTTGTTGTTGTTGTTTGTGGTTTTTGTTTGTTTGGGTTTTTTGTTTAGTTGTTGGGTTTTTTGTTGGTTTGTTGGGATTTTTTTCATAACTCCATACCATTGTTTACATAAAGTACTCATTTTCTTTTTCACCCAAAGGTTCTGTAGTATCCTGGGGTGTTTTAAGATGTCAACTAAGTCTGCTAATACTTTTTGAAACTCCATGACCCCCAAGGAAAAATGTGGAAATGTATTCCAGTTTTAAATTAACTAAGAGTTCAGTTTATGCAAAACTGACAGACAAATGGAGTGGAAGTGATACACAAGACAAATATAACTAGACACCAATTTAATGAACTGACATTTCATTTGCCATCTCTGTGGAAGAGGGTGGTTCCAACAGGAAGAGCCTTGACGTATGAAATTTTGTTTTTTTCTAGACATAATACGGTAGAGAGAGCTTTTCAAAAAATAATATAGATTTATATAACACAAATACCCAATTCTTTTCTGGTAATTACTGACCAGGAGATAAAGGGTACTGAGGTGGGGTATATGGACTTACAGAACCTTGTATTTCTTTTCTGCTGCACTGTACCTCACGTAAATATTTGTATTTTGAATAAAGGTTATAAACCATTGAGAATGGCACAGATGACTCACAGAGAAAGAGTATGACTAACATTATTAAAAAATCAGAAGTGTCCAATACTACAGTTCTGAAATGTCTGACTGTGTTGACTGTGGAAGGAAGTTAAAAGACTCATGTAGACTGGACAGCAGCTTTCAGACAGCTAACTTAGTTTAGGAGTTTTCCAACCTTCAAGTCTACGTAGAATGAGGTTTGAATAAAAACTAGCTGATGCAAACTTAGACCTTTAAGTCCCTTACTTGCTTTTGAACATCTTAGATATAATCAGATTATTTTCAAGAAGTTAAAAGTAAGTCAACATTTGGCAGAATTTAGCATCTCTTATCTATAACCCAAAAGTTTATTATGTGCCTGCAAAGCATAGAATGTGATACCTTTCTAACTCCTCATATCACATTCATTAACTTCATCTCAAGTAGGTGGATGTTTAAAAATCTTTTAAAACTTATTTCGTTATGTGAGTTTTTATGCTCTGTGTCTCTTCCTTAGCCTTGATCATGAGTTTTTTTCCTAGCCTCTGTTCGCTTGCAATTTTGTATTTGCCTGCCTCCATTATCTCTTTTCTTGTGTAAAGCTTTTTGAACTTTCAGTCACTTTTCCCATTAATAACTGTGATATGGCACATTCCCTAAAATGAAACTTTGTATATAAACATTTCAAATGAAAATGAAAAATGACTCAAGGTTTGAGCAACTGAACATACTGTATAATATCACTAATCTCTTTCTCCCCTTAATGCTAGCTGCAGCTCCACAGGACAACTTCTTCAGCCTGGAAAATTATGTTCTGAAGGAACCAGACATTTCAGTGAGTCTAAATTTAAAGTTAGGAGATTATCACTAAAGCCGATCTATTGGAATTACTTATCTGAGCCAAAGTAATTCAGGTGCAGTGAAACACTTCTAATTTTAAATTTAAGAGCACTGAACAGTAAGGGGGATTCTTTGGCATAGCAAAGAACATAGCTACTACGGCTCTCTCCTTCTCATTCTTTCTGCTTTCCATCTGCATAATACTAAAGTTCATGCTTCCAAAACTCAAGTGCTGATTGTGTTAGATAAAAATTTTGTCCTCATGAAAACAAAGATATTTGCTATAAATATTATACAGCTCTTAAAAATGGATAAAGTATATGTTGTTTCTAAAATGCTGTAATGAGTTACACCGTGGAATACTATACGTGATGCAAAGATAACTCTTGGGAAAACACCTTAAGAGGGTGATAAACCCATCAAATGGCTGGTAAACTGACACTTGTAGGAAGTTTCATTAAAGATGAATTTGAAAAGATTGAAGTACATAGACTCTGTTGGACTATTCAGGCACAACAGAGGAAGGAGAAACATAGGCAGGTTGTTTGAATACGGGCAAATGGAGAGGCCATGCATTTATTTGTCTCTCAAACACACTGGTAGAAGATAGGAGCCAATAATTGTGCTCCAATGGTGTTTAATGATTGAATTCTTCACAAGCTCATGAGGGCGAACACTCTCAGTTACACAGACATGAAAATATTCCTTGTGAGTTATCTCAAAATTGTCAGCAAGGGGCACAATATATTTATCACTACACGTTTAAGAGTTATTTGCAATTTTATAGTTAAAAACATGAAGATTCTTCAGTAATGTATTGTTTACAATTCTAAGATTAAGGGAAGACAAAGTAAGGTATATGCAATCTTTGAGAGTCACCTTTCTGTATTCCTGTTGAAACACTGCAGAATTGAGCTTTATCATATTTCTGTTGAACTACATGTCCTCCAGCAATTAAGTTCCTAAAGGACAGAAGGAGAATGCCAAGACAAAGAGAAACACAACTCTAGTACCGCAACCTGGAAATTCTGATTTTCAGCTATTGTAATAATTGGAGATAACCAAACAAAGCTAAGAGCACAATCATTAGCATAAGCCAGTGTACTGTAACCTGTGACCTTTCTTTATGGTTTCACCTCAGGGAACCCCAGTTCAGACTGGCACTTCACTCTCTTCTACAGTATCCTGCATACATTCAGACAGTCTCGGTAACATAACTTTAAGTTTAATTAGGTAAAAAGTGTTGATTGTGCAAGTAAGATATTGAATTGGTTGCAGAACCATAGAATGCACAGGTCAGATATGGTGATTCTTTAAACAATTGTATAGTTTTGTACTTTGAGAAGGCTATCTACTGTCACACTGGGCAGACTCTGGAAAAGTGATATTCAGGATTGTTTTCACTTATGGAAAAGGAATAGTGATCAGCAGAAATCTTGACTCTTTTTATATAAGTGAACCCGAGGCTGATACAAAAATACATGCATGTGCTAAAAAAAATGCCCCTCAACCAACCAAACAAGAAAAAAAAACAATCCACAAAACAAACTAAAAAACATTCTGAGGTGCCTTAAATGAACTCATCCTATCAGGCTTTAGAGAGCAAACTGAAATACTTGACTATGGAGCAAACCCAGCAAACTTAAAGATGCTTACATTTAAAGACACTCTACAGTCAGTGACTTGAAATAGTCACCTCCAAAGATTCCTTCAGGTGTACAGACCTTCTAGAGGATTTTCCTGTCCTTTGAGCAATTACGTAATTTTGAGCAACACCTCTTTAATGCAGATATGACAATTCAATTTCAAAACTAGGCAGGGTGCATTTGTGCCTTTCCATATTTCTGAAAAGAGTAACTTCATTGCAAATTCCCACATATAAATGTGTTCAAGTCTTAACCTCAGTGATGGACTTACTGGTTAACACAGTTTCAGACAGCAGGAAACTACATTTCCAAAAGTAAGTTAATAATAGTGATAAATTTGCTTCCGATTTTCTAATGGGAAAAAATGTTATAAAGAGTGATTGAAAATAATATTCTATGTACTGGCTGTTATTTTATGCTAGCATTCTTACTGTACAGGGCATGGCTAACCTTTCTCAACATCCATTCTCCCAGATTTTAATTAATAAATAAAATAAAAAAATAAAATTAGTAAGCATATCTCAAACTGCTTTTTAAAATAAAATATGGCACAGCTTTGTAATGAGGGTTGACATTCCATGTTTCATTTTAATCCTTTCTAAATGTATACAAGTCCACATGACATATGGGTAAATATATTTGAAGATGCCTTCAATTGCAAAAATAGTCAAGGCCATCAAGGTATTCAACATTTAATGTAGAATCCACACAGTTTTTCATGAATAAAAAAGTGAATAGCTGCATTAAGTACATGTAACCTGTCACAAAATGACTTATTCCTTCCCCTGGGTAATTCCTGCTTATGTGCTCTGCTCATTCAATTCTATAATACATTTTTAATAATAAATAACAAATTCAATAATAAATTTGGATGTCAGGAACTGAACTTAGGAACTTGTCTTTTTCATTTCTCAGTGTTAATATCTTTGACATCTAGCAGGTAAAATCAGAGAGGAAACAGACATGGAATGAGAAATATAAGGACTAAAATGGATAGAAATAAATAAAAAAAAAAAATCAGAGAATTAATTTAGGAGAAAGACTGACATAAAAATGTTTGAATCCTGTAAATTTTCCAAGACATTTTAATAAATAAAATAAATAAATAAATGTGGTCTACTAATTAGAATCTCTTTAAAAACACCTTGGCACCCCACATAAAGACCTGGTAACTAATAGGCAAACTCAACAAAAAATATAATGAGGTTTTAAATGGATTGTGGAATATTATAGAATCATAGAATGGTCTGGGTTGGAAGGAACCTTAAAAATCACCTAGTTCCAAAACCCCTGCCATGATCAGGAACACCTTCCACTAGATCAGGTTGCTCAGAACTCCATCTAACCCGGGCTTAAACATTTTCAAGGATGGGGCATCCATGACTTCTTCGGACAATCTGTACCAGTGTCTCAATTCCATCATAGTAAAAATATTTCTCCTAATATCTATTCTAAACCTACTCTCTTTCAGTTTGAAGCCATTCACCCTTGTCCTGTCACTACATGCCCAAGAATTTACAGTGATTTTGAAAATATAAGCTCCAAGTATAATACTGGTATGGATTAAAAGCATTCAGCTGGAAGGTAGTGCCTCTGCAGGTAAATTATAGAGAGAATTAGGCAACACTGGGACCTCAGCAGCAATAATAGGATGGCATGCAGTAAAAAGTTTAAGGTTATGAGAAGATTGCCATGATAATTACAGAAAAGGAAGTCTTGTCATGTTGGCAAAAAGGAACTGGTAGAGCCATCCAGCAAAATGGAAATGTTCATAAATATATTTAGGAGATAAACATAGAGAAGGAAGAAGGACTATTGAAACTCAGGTACCACAGTGGCACAGTGGCCAACACACCTATCTAGAACTTGATTGCCTTTAGCCTGGAAATTATTATTCCTGTCTTTCCAATCGATATTGTATGTCAAGAAAGTCTGGTCATAGTGAGATAGACCTCGGCCCACTAATGCATTTAATTATATGATTTGGAGGTTTACTGTCAAAAATCTTTAGCTATTTACTTGAACAGCTCCTCCTAGTTGGTCTCTGACAGAATAACACTTAAAGTTTGTCCTTGAGTCTTCTTTTGCAAAACCAATCTCCTCTGTCTTTCTAGCTTTGAAAGAATTGCCCAGGGCTGGTGTACTGAAACACTTAGAATTTTAAAGAAAGTGAATTCCTCTCATCTTTTCTTGTTTCACCTTATTCTTGAATAATTTACATTTGTGAGCCTTGAGAGTCTCTCCTTTTCTTTCAAGTGGTGTCATTACAATATTGTCATCTATCGATGTATTGGGCACTCTATGGCTCTCTTCAAACGGAATATGAAATCTGAACTGTAATGAGTCGAAAGTTATGAAATGGAGTCTTAGTCCGAAGGGTTTTTTTCCCAAAGAAGGCCCTATGAACTCCCTTACTTGTGAACGATCCAAAAATTAATGGATATTAATAATGACAGAAGACACTAGAATGGTTCACTGTTTTCTTAGGAAAAGAAAAAAAGAACAAAAAAGCCTCCAAACCAAATCAACCAAGCCAACGAACAAAGAAACAAACAAAACTCCCCAAAAAAAGGATATTCAACTTTGTTTAGGCAATCAAGTTACTACATGAATTGTTGACCGATATCCATTGGCTTAAATAGACATGCAGTCAATATAAATAATAGTAATGACCTCTTCTAACAAAAAAAAAACCCACCTCATAAGTAAATGACAAACTCAAAGCCTAAATGTGATTTTCAGTCAAATTCTCTCCTGGAATTCCAGTGTTTCTGTTAATGATTTATTACCTCTTTACATTTCATGTCAAAATAGAATGCTAACATAGAAAATCAGCATAATATTGGACAAAAAAAAAAGAGAACTATTTCTTTACTAAGAGGTAAAAAGAGAAAATGATAGAATGCAAAAGGCAATAAGATGTGCAGCAAGTTTCAGTTCCTTGACTGATCCACAGCTGCAATAAACTGTGTATGTTTTTATGTACTTTTATGTATGAAGAGAAAAATAGTGAGTCTTCAGTCAAGGAACATGAGATTCATTAGAAGGGAGGGGTCTCAGTCTCAGTCTTCTTTGAATTAAATGTTTCACATTGCCAAATTTAATTTCAGGAAACATTTGGTCTGGCATCAACAAGATTAGCTTTTAAAATATATCTGGCACTCAATACCAAAATGTTTTGCCATTACTGTCAGAACTGACAGAGTCATATTCACTGCTTCTTATTTTTCTTTGAATCAAAAAATATTTATTGACAGATTTCTTACATAGATCAGCCAAAAAAAAAAAAAAACACCCAGACAGAAATATGTAATTTACTCCCTCCCATCCCTGGATAATTCACACTGAAAGGACTGGGAGAATTTTCTGGGACATCAGACCTGTGTGGTCAAATCCTCTTGGGTAGACATGTGATGGGCAGTTGTTGTTCCCATGTCAAGGATGAGTGGAGTGCTGTATGGAAGAATAGAGTCAGCACCTCATTCTACTTTCATTTTGAAGGTAAGTTTTGCCCATTAATTTTCTTCCCAAGGAAGTGGCACACCACAGAGTGCAAAAGTTCTTGGAAATGTCAATCCTGCAAGAAAAGAAGGATTTTCTATAGTACTGGACTAAAATATTTATAATCTGTAAAAGGTCTGAAACATGTCTATGTTTTTGTCCTTCATATTTTTATTAATTAACTTAGGTTTCCCTAAGTTCATACAGCCTTTAAGATCTTGGGTAGGTATTTCTCTAAAATGCACACCGATATTGCAGCAGTCAGGACTACAAGGCCGAAGTCTTTGCTGTACATTTATTCTTACACACAATTGTTCAAGCCTTCCAGTCACGTGCTCATGTAGGTAGGTGCATCTCATGGACATCCAGGTTATTCTATTTGTTGAGCAGTCACCAACACTGCTTAGTCCTTCCTACTCTGTGATGAACCCAGACTGCGATTTAAGGGTACTGTTATAAAATTCTCTTTTCTTTTATCAGAAGACCTACATAGGAAATGAGAGAGGTAAAGTCATTATAGAATTCTAAATGGATTTGGGAGATCTTAATAGAAATTGCATAGAAAGGACTATCGAATTGATAATGACACATTTTCATAGGTTATTAGTACCTTCCTGTAGTATTCTACAGAGAAAATGTTCTGTGCCAAATCCTCTAAAGTTCCACACAGTTTTATCTGATGAAGAGATAATATGATCTAGCAAGTGGAACAGAAGTGGAAAGTAAAACTGATTAAGTTTTACTGTATACCACAACAGTGATTTTTCACTATAGTTTACAAAAATATTGAATAAAGGAATAATCACAGTTTTTTCTCTTTAATTTTTTTTTAACTTTGGACAAATGTTTTGACTTTGGGATCTCTCACTCACAGATTTCATGCCTTTTCTCTGTAGATATGGTACGCTTGTATATACAGTAGGAAACGACTTCTCATGTTTGTTCAAAATATTGTTTCCTAACCTTCTGAAAGTAATCTTTTGTGTCTATCAAGTGTGCTTCTATACTTACATTATGTCTTGGGTAACTCTCTACTGAGACTTAGTGGGTTTCATATGCCTGTGAAGACGCCAAAATTAAAATGTATGAGAAGCTTTAGACAGTGTGCAAAATTTGTCAGATCATCATGATAGGAAGGCATCAACATTTAACTATATTGGTTCAGACCCTCTAGAATAAAAAAAAAAAATACTGTGCTTATGATCACTATATAATGGGAAGAATATATATATATATGTTTTATAAATTAGAAAGGTCTTTATCACAGCTGCTAGGCTATTAGAAGCATAGAAAAGAATTATCTGAAGCACTCTGCATTTGAAAATCACATTTAACTTATTCAACCATTAGATTGTTGAGTTAAATGACTAAGAAATCACAAGAAAATGTGCAGAAACAATTTCGTTTTTAATTGAGAGAAAATCAGAGCTCCAAACTGATTGAAGTTAACCATATAAGCAATTTCCATTTAGTAAATGGAAATGAAAAGAAAACAACAGCAACAACAAAACACCCAAGGAAACAAACAAAAATGTAAATCATATTCTGTTTTCTTTAGCAAATTTGCCCATATCTGTCTTGGCTTTGAACTCAGTGACTATTGGAATACATTACCTTTATTTGAAATGCATGATCTGCAGTGGACAAAATAATAGAAATAAAAAGCTAGCCTTACCTTTTGCAAATATAGAGAGCTTTGTGATATATAAACATTTCATGATGACTTAGAATGAGGTAACTTTATGTGCATGGAATTATGCTACTCAAACTCTGATTAATAAAACAGACATCTCTATGTCTTCCCAGAAACCTCATGCATTGATCCTCTAAGTGAGAATACAGCTAGCCCCATGCTGAGGGACTCTGTTTTAAAATTCTGATGAAAAATGTTTGGGTGTTGAAGAACAGTTAATCTCTTGTGTTATGATTGCCACATGCTGCTTTCCTGTAAATAAAGATTATGTCAGGTATTAGATTACTTTTCTTTCTTTTTTCCTGTTTGAGAAACAAATAGTGTGCCCGTAACTGGAAAAACTGTGTGCTGTTTATGACAAAAATGAAGTTGTGAGGCCCAGACATATCTGTGATTTGTTAAATTGGGAACATTAGCTTTAAAATACACACTGTAGAATTTGGGTAAAAGCACTCTTATTGAGCAATGGGTATGATAAATACGCGAACATATGACAACTCACCTTAGGGTATGATTTATTACCTTGTCAAATAATATTTAAAATAATAGCTTTAGTAAAAGAAAATATTGAAAACCACGCATTGTAATACTGTTTTGAATTTCTTAAACTCTTTGGATACTACAAGAAGGACATAGTCTTCCAAAACACAGAAATTTTAAAACGCGGAGTACAGTAACTACAGACCTTCATCTAAACAATTTTGTCCTGGCAAAATCTTAGCAAACTACTGCAATCCTGAATTAAGCTTACTGCTAACGATAAAGCTGTGCAGTGAAGATGGTAATGGGGCATGACATAATGGGCAAAAGCATGGAGAATGAGATCTTTGCCAATAAAGCTTTTGCATCCTCAGAAACTTGATCATGTTTGAATTTACTGCCCATAAAGAGAGATTTATTGGGATGGCTCATTCTTTCCATAGCAACCCAAATGTGTAGAGTCATAAAGCAATACACTAGGTAATGCTGTTTGAAGACTGATGTCGAAACAATTCAAATGTTTCAGTATGACAGGACAGGTTTTCATATCTGCTAAATAAGTATGTAGCAGAAGCAAAGAGTGCTGGCTATTTGGATGGCAGCTGGGGACCACAGAAAAATCTGTTACCACAGGCAAACTCTTAGTGGAAAAACTGGGAAGACACTGCACTTTCTTGATTTCATTCTCTACATGATGATGTCTGGATACTCAAATCCTATGAAAAAGACTTTTATTGTTTTATAGCTACTGCCATTTTATCAGAAATATGAAGCTTTTCTTGAAAAACATTACAAAAATAAGTCCCAAATACAAAGAGGGAAAGAAAGAAAAAAAAAAAAAATTCCAGATGTTTTGAAAAATCCCTGTGTAGTGCATATGTAGGAATACTCTTGATCTTTGGACTCTCAGAATAAACTTCACTGCTCATGTTCAGAAAATAGCTGCTGGGAATACAATTGTGCTTTCCTGTTGGGACTTGCCTGAAGACACAAACAGTTGGAAGAGCTCTCTCTAGGAGAAATAAACAGTTTGTTTAAAACTGTTCATGAAGGTGGTGTCATGAAAGACCTGGTATACTGACTTTTTAGAAGAAAAAATAAGAAAACAATGGTAAAGTCTCCTCTCCCTGTTAGAAGTCAGTAACAGTATCTCAATGAAGCAAGCAAGTTGTCCAAACAGAAAATACTTTTTCTTTTTGTTAAGCATCCTTTATGACAGATTTAGATACTGATGAGGTCTCAGAGGCACAGCATAGCCTAAATACAATCAGAATTGTTATCAGTCTTCATCTATCTAATGAAAGCTTATAGCCCTTTAATACCTGTACAAAATTAAGTGATTCTTTACATCTCTTCTTGTATCAAGTCTGTCTAAATGAATAAAGTTGTGACAAGGATTGCTGAGAGCATAAATGTCTGATATTTTGTATGACTGGCATTATCAAAGTAGATGAACCTTCAACTTATCTTTAGGGCAGCAGCTGGCTTTCTGCTTTCCTTGACTTTCCCTCATGTGAGATGAACAGGATTTATTCACATCTCTGGAAATCCAGCATACAAATGAGAGATATTTCTTGCTGATGGTTAAATCTGCTGAGGAAAACAGAAAAATCGATCGGAAATGCACATCATGTTTGCTCAGGGAAGACTGCTGTGTTGCACCCATGGCATAGAAAATAAATAGCTCTTTAGCCTGGAGATGCTGATCTTGAAATTTTTGAGCAATTTCTCCCTCAGCATGTATTCATTCCCAATCCCACTCAAGGGCTGGCACCTGTAGCTGTTGCTAAGTGGTGTATCTGCCACATGGTGGAAACATAATATTGATTTTTAGGAAAATCAATTCCCAGTTTTACAAGATCAAAACCAGAAGATAGCAAAAGAGAGACTGGACTTTATTTTATAATGATAATCATTATACTGTACAGATTCTTGAAAGAGATGCATGGGTAAGAGACATCATATTGATTTACTGGTAATAAACTCTGCCTGTTATGGTTCTAACTGAGCTGCTTGAATCTCTAGATATAACACTATTGATCACAAGCAGTGAGTATGTTCTTATCTGTAAATAAAGAATTCCATTCTATTTTCCAGGCCTTTCAAATTGGTGAGAATGTGGAAAAGCACAAAAGGATGGCAGATGTTGCTGTAACCATTTATTTTAAAGAGAAAAATAAAAAGACTGAGTTTTCTAAAAACTGTGAAATCTGAAGATGGATCCTTTGAGAAATATTATTGAAATTAGCCTGATCATTTCTGGTAAATTCCAATCCTTAATAAAAATATATTATTAATTAAATATCTTTCTTTAGTTAGTGAATGCGGCCTATCTTATTTATTAAATAGGGACTTAAAGAATCACAGAATCACAGAACAGTTATGATTGAAAGCGATCTCTGGAGACACTTTAGTCCAATCCCTCTGCCAAGGCAGGGTCACCTAGAGTGGGTGACATAGGAACACACCCAGGTGGATTTTGAACACCTCCATACAGGGAGACTCCACAACCTCACTGGAAAGCCTGTTCCAGTGCTCTGCCACCCCCAGTGTTAAGAAGTCCTTCCTCACGTTGAGGTGGAGCTTCGTGCGTTTTAGTTTATGTCTATTACTCCTCAGCCTGTTGCTGGGTGTCACTGAAGAGTCTGGCACCATCTTCTTGGCACCTGCCTTTGAGGTATTTATAGATATTGATGAGATCCCTCTCAGTCTTCCCCACACTAAACAGGGGCAGCTCCTGCAGTCTCTCCTCATAAGAGATGCTCCAGACTTCTTGTCACCTTTGTGGCTTTCTGCTGGACCCTCTCCAGTAGCTCCTTGTCTTGCTTGAACTGTGGAGACCAGAAATAAACACAATACTCCAGATGTGGTGTCACCAGGGCTGAGTAGATGGCAAGGATCACCTCCCTTGACCTGCTGGCCACACACTTCCCGAAGAAGTGACGTATGGCTCAGAGTTGCATTTAAAAGAACCTATTATCAGAAAAAACAATTAATAGGAAATAATAACAACACATACGTTAACCCAACATTATTATATATACTAGAATACATTTGGGATAATCATTTTAGCAAATATTTATTACACCATTTAAAATATTGTTTGCCATGTTCATAGTGGATAGAAGAAAAGTCAAAGACAGAGTAGTAATGCAGTCTTAAAAGTTTAGTCAAGTCAGGCAGACTGTCCTCTGAAAATACATTTAAACAAGTTTCTGAAGTAGTCTAATATTTTATTACCATAGTTTAACACAGTTTTGTCACATATAGAAACAATCTAAACTATTTATCCAAGCAATAGACATGCTTATGTACACCTATCTAAGTGCATTTTACTGTGCCTTTGGTACAATATGGAGATTGACAGCAGTAATATTTTAAAAGTGCTATTCCTTTCCTCTTGAATATCAGTAATATAGTAGCTGACACTATTTTAGAGGCAGAGAATTCTAAGCAGCAGCTTAGAATATATTGAGACTGAGTAAAAGTTCCTATCTTTACTCAAATACTGGAGAGTAAATAATGCCAGGGTTATCAGTATATTTTACTTTTGCTACTCAATTCCAGTATGCTTATCCCCAAGCTGATTTCATTTTCAGTTCAACAAACTTGTAGCTATCCCTGGGAGAATAACGATGTGGGTCAGAGGATTTTGTACGGTCTGTGAAAAATTCCCTGGTCTTGTGTCAGATCCATCAAGTATTGCTAAATAACTTTTAAAATATCCACTCCTAATTTCTATTACTCACAAGTTTGACAACCTTTTTATGAAGACACGGATAAAATTTATAAAGGCAGATCAGCTAACAGTTTTCAAATTGGCTTCCTAGTTTGGCTTACTGAAACTAAGCATGGAATTGTAGAATCATTTAAGTTGGAAAACAACTATAATGTGATTGAGTCCAGCTGTTAGCCTGGCACTTTCAAGTTCACTACTAAACCATGTTCCTAAGTGGTTTATCTACATATCTTTTGAATAACTCCAGGGGTGGTGACTCAACCACTTGCCTGGGTCAGTTGTATGTTTGGATCTCACCACCCATGTATGATTTTGGGGAGTGGCTATAGGTGATGCTCAGGTTCAGAAGACACAAAGCAGATTCAACATTTGAAGCAAGGCAATTTTTTTCTATGAGAATCTTCCTAAAAAGGCAAGAGATATGAAAGAAAAGTACATTGAAGATGAACTAACAGCGGCTACAGTTCATTCTCCATGCAGGAGCACAGGAGTTCACATATGTATCAGTCAGTGGGAATCTGCACTGATCTTACTGCAGAGAGCTTCACCTGAAGCAGAGAAAATAAAGTTGATTGCAAATATCTTTAGTGATAATTTCTTTCTCATAGTTTTAGACTGCCCAGCACAGCTGGGACTGTGACATCCAGCTGCATCCTGAGAATAGAAATGGGTCTTGCTAATGTGTATGTGTGCCTTTGAAAAAGTTAACAGTCCATGACAAAGTACTAAGCAACTGAGTAAACATGTAAATCCAGCAGAAAGCTTTCAATACCTTTGATACCGTGTAAGACAGGTCTTCTGACAAATCATCATTGCCCTGTGACATCAGCAGAAATGCACCAATCTCATTGCCATTCATTTCTTGCAGAAGACAATGTGACAGATTCCTGCCCCAAGCCTTGTAAAAATGTAAAAGTCCCATGGTTAATTTGCTTTCAGCATCAAACTGATTTTTGCTGCTCGGTTTGCCTCTACAGGAATTAAAACTAAGCTGGAACACAGACTTCATATTTTGGACTCCCACACTAAATAATTCTTTTTTGTGCATTTACAAGTGCTTCTCTAAAGAACCATTCCTGCAAGTAAGCAATTAATGATTCCCAAGAAATATGGGCTTAGCACAGCTCTTGGCAAACCTGAGAGAGGCCTTCTTTTGGCTCAGAGGACAAAGCTCTTCTTCACAAACTATGAAATAAATCCACTATTGGCATAGGACGCAAGGGACATGCAATTCCATCAAGTGGTACTTAATTAATCTGGCAGCAAAGGTACTTTTCTACAAAATACCCATTAAAATCATACCTGCAGGATCAGGCCTTTCCTTGACAAACGGTGTAAATAACTTATCTATTAGGTTATTAATTTGGAATGGTTTTACACAGCAGAAAAATAAGAAACATTGCATAATTGCAATAACTTGAGGGCTTGATCCAACTATAGATTTAAGTACTTAAGGGTAAGGGACTTGAAAGCTGTGGTTAGGAGCCTGATTCTTGCAGAGTTCATATGCAGTGGTAAACACTGAATAGGAATTTTCCTGAGTATTGAAAGCTCAGGATCTGTATGGCTAAATCATTACAACTGTCCCTGATGCAGTCATTGTCTGTGCCAAATATCATCCTCCCAAACTATTTCTAGCAATAGTTGGTAACTTAGCACGGAGGTGGAACCAATCCCTATTTGCAACACAGTCACCATCATCTGGAGAATATATTATGGCTACAAGCTGGACTCAGAGTCAGAGAGGTTCTCCCAGGTATATTTAATGCTGTAGCTGCAGAAACCAGACTCCAGAAACCTGAATATGTTGCCCAAGCACTGGGAGAATGGAATCTGAAACCGCCATACAGAGATAGCTAAAGTCGAAAGCTGAGAGGGCAGAGGTCCAAAATGCCTCCCTTTTATAGTTTTGGTGTTATATGATTCTTAAGTATCACCATGTGTTTTGGTGCTAAAGCCGAAAACCCCTGACAGAATATCTGAACATACTGAAACAAAATTTCTACTTGACCATTTCTGTTTTTTTTCTTTAAAAGAACTGAGAAAAGTGTATGCTTTTCTATTTGATCAAACAACATAGGAAAAATAACAAAGAGTGTTCTGGAAGAAAGTCTGTTTTCTACCTACTCAACAGAACCCTGCCTCCAAGTATCTCTAAGATCTATGCTGAGTTATGGTAGAAAGAGGAACTGCTTCACAGTGCTATTGGAGAAATGAGCATGCAGAACTAAAAAGAAAGATTACAAAAGGGTGTGTGACTAAATGATGAGTGTAAAATTGATTCTGAGAATGTGGATTAAAGCTTTAGATACACATTTTTTTTCTCTAGCTATTACCAGAAAACAAGATTAAAGCTATCTTACTTACAAAATAAGCCTTAAATTAAAAGAAAAAACTAAAAGCAAATATATTAATTTGGTTTATATTAGTTAGGACTGGCACAAATATCTTCTTAACTAATCTGTAATGTGTCAGTGTATTCTTAAATGTTCCTGTCTAATTCATGTCCTGTTACTCGCTTATACCTTGCATATACATTCTTTGGTTTTGTACAGTGCCTCGTACAAAGTTATCCGGAAACATAAAACAGGGCTATTAAATGCTGGATGGTGATGATAATGCTAATAATAAAAGTATCATTTGATTAATTATATCAGTCTTTATTTGCATGAAACAGGCTTACATTTCCTTCTGCATTTTAATAATACAGTAATGGTTATTGTAATGAACTCATTAAATCTGAGAGTCAATATTAATGGACTATGAGAAGGATCTTTATGAACTTCATTGGCAGCCTACAAATAGTGGATTAATATAAAATACAGAATGAGTCAATTGGTTGTATAGTTATGAGTAATCAATTTATATTACTAAAAGTGCCTTAAGTTAGAAGCAAACATTTTAAAATACTGGGCTGAATCCTTGTTAAATGCAAATCAATAAAGGGAGGTCAATCTAAACCAGATGCAATTTTGGAACAGCATTTTAGCAAAGGAAATGTTGTTTGTATTGATAAAAATATTATCAATACTAAATCATCAGGCAGGCCCCAGAATATGATGATACTACATTGATATAATGTGATTTTAATGGATATCTGTATTTTTTAATCAGGTATTACTGTGCATCTGTATAGTAATTTCATGCAATTTTAATTATTCTATTTCCTGTCTGTGTGTCTGCATATACTTTAAAGAAAAATTTCAATTCAGGCACCATTTTCAAACTTTTCTCCAGGCTACAAGAGTTAAACACTTACTTTTTATTTTAAGTTACAACAGAGATAATTTTGTTGTGCAATTGCTTGTGTTTAATAGCTGTTTCAACAAAAATTATAAAAGCTGTATTAAAATTGGAAAAGCTGACAATGTGGCAATAATGCAGTTATGAAAATCCAAAAAGGAAAAGAATTGCTAATGCCCATGAAAAGACTGTCATTCAAAAGAAAGGTTTTGTTAAAATGAGGAGTGTCATAACTTGCCATAAAGTGGTTTTAACCCCTTTTTGTTATGCCCTTAGCTGGGATGTCCAAGTATTGCACAGTGAGAGTCCTTCTGTAACACAGATGGCCAACAGGCCACTGAATTTCAACTTTCTTAGTGCTGCCAAAATGTCTATTTCCTGGATTATGCTTTTATTAGTGCTCGGATTTGTGCAATATTGCTGTGCCCAGAGACATGACAAGGCACCCAGGAGGGCAGTGTGACAACCAGGTCCCCATGCATGAGACAGTGACAATCCCATGCAGGAGACTGTGAGCCATATAAGTAGTTCTGTTTCTCTCTGCTCCCTGAGTTTGCTGGTACCTTGCCCCTTTGGTGGACAAGAAGCTTGGCATGACCCAGCAATGTGCACTTGGAGCCAAAAGTCCAACCATGTCCTGGGCTGCATCCAAAGCAGCGTGGCCAGCAGGGTGAGGGAGGGGATTCCGCCCCTCTGCTCTGCTCTGGTGAGACCCCACCTGGAGTGCTGCATCCAGCTCTGGGGCATCCAACAAGAGAGATATGGACCTGCCAGAGCAAGACCAGAGGAAACCACAAAGATGATCGGAGGCTTCAGAGCACCTCTCCCGTAGAGACAGATTGAGAAGGTTGGGGCTGTTCTATCTGGGGAAGAGAAGGCTCCAGTACATAAAAGGAGGCTACAAGAGAGCTGGAAATGGACTTTTGACAAGGACATGTAATGATAGAACAAGGGAATAGCTTAAAAATAAAACAGGGTAGATTAATATTAGCTATCAGGAAGAAATTCTTTCCTGTGAAAGTGGTGAAACACAGGTACAGGTTGCCCAGAGAGGTTGTGTTTGCCCCATGCCTGGAAGTGTTTATGGCTGGGTTGGATGGGGCTTTGAACAACATAATCTAATGTGTGGCATCCTTGCCCATGCCAGGGGGTTTGGAACTAGGTGATTTTTCAGGTCTCTTCCAATACAAACCATTCTATTTATCTATAACACATCCTCCACTTGAAACTTTACCAGCAACTGTGGCACTGTTGTTGACTTTCTCTCCACTGAAGATTTTCATATCTGATAAGCAGTACATCTTTGTAGGACCTTTGCTTTAGACTCCTCTTTCCATCTTTCTGAGATAAACTGTAGGAACTTAATAACTACCCCTGAGACTTAAATCCCCATTTTGAATTTGGTTGAATATTAGCTCATTAGTTAAAAGGTGGAGGGACAACCACAATGCCTTTCTCCTG